>PITA01008008.1:0-65839 GCA_004023965.1 Spilogale gracilis | reverse complement strand
TACTTTGCCCCCACCATGCTTGATTTAGCAAATCAGTGACCTTGTAGTTGAGCGTATGTTTGCCATCTCTTTTTCCTTTCGCCTTATACAATGAATGAATTTTTAAGGCTTAAATAAAAAATCAAAAGGAATGGCTTGGTCTCCTGGGAGATGTTTGAGAATCTGAGGACTCCTTTCTTCTAGGCTATGCTTACTCTTAGCCTGGCTATTCTTGGGTCTCTAGAAGTCTTCTCTGGGCTCAGGTGATTTTACTTACGTTTTATTGTGTTCAGATTTGTGATCTTCTGTGGTAAGACCCTGTGCTGGGGGAGGCTGGTTAGACCACAGAAGGGCCACCAGGACCTTCAAGTCTGTTCGTTTCCATCTGTTAGACAATAGTTTGCTTTTCTTGTATACAGACTTAGAGCAGGCTTATTGTTCTGACTGAGAGGAGGGATGATGTCATTTCTCTGCTGGCTGTAGTAACTGTTCAGGAACGTATTGATATGGTTTTCTGTAGCTGGGTTTATGAGTGTTTTGCTCGGAGGTGTGAGTGGACATCCGTGTCTAGACAGGCTTTGGCCCTCACAGGAAATCTCTGCTTTTCCTTCTCCCCTGCTCCCTGAAATGTGCACAAACTCCTCTCCCCTTTTCTTTACCGCTTCCCAAACTGTGTTCCAGGGTCGCATGATTTATCGGTCAGGATCCAGTTACAGTTAACAGAACACTTGTTTGCTGGTTTTAGCAGGAAGGGATGCAATATACAAAATTAGGTTCTTATAGAACTTTTAGAGGGGCTGGAGCGGCTAAGCCCACGGGGTGGATGAGCTCTAGGTCAGCCCCACAGAGTTGGCCAGGCAAGGGGATTGCTAGAAAAGAAGAGGAGAGAAACTTATGATCTGGGTCAAAGTTTTTGCCACAAGTGTGTCACTGACTAAATATATAAATCAACACCATTGCTTTATTGTGTTAAGACTGGGGAAAGACTGAGATGCCTGGGTGGCTCAGTCGGTTAAGTGTCTTCCTTCAGCTCAGGTCCTGATCTTGTAGTCCTGCGGTTCAGCCCCGCTTGGGGCTTCTTGCTCAGCGGGGAGCCTGCTTGTCCCTCTGCCTGCTGCTCCCCCTGCTTGTGCTCTCTCTCTCTCTGACAAATAAATATATAAAAAAAGGAAGGCTGGGAAAAAACTGACCTACAACATGGGCCGCAGACCTGCAGCACCAAATCGCCCAAGAGCTCGTCAACAGATGCAAAATCTTCGATTTCTACCCCCCACTCCTGCTGACCTTGAGGCTCTGAGGGCGGAGCCTGGGAATCTGAGCTACCCACGCCCTCCAGGTAAGTCTGACTCAGCAAGGGTGACCAAGGGTCCTGGTTTGCGGGAACTGTTGCAGAGATTCCTGGGGGCTCCGGACTTGCATTGCTAAAATTGGAAAAGCCCTGGTGAGGACAGGACCAAGTGGTCACCTCAGATGCAGCAAAACTTTGGGAATACATGTTGGGCCATCGGTGTAGACGCTTGTCTGTGGGGAGTGGAGAGGGGTTTGTGACTCATAGACATGGGGTGCAATATTATCGAGGCAAAGGGACAGTGAAATTCGGCTCACTCAAAATAACTTTAGCTGAAATAGCAAAATGCTCATTTGTCACTACTTTTCACATACCCACTGAAGAAAGAAGGTGCCAAAATTCTGAGCGGCATGACTGGAGAGTGGGAGATGAAGACCCAGGAGGTGGCCGAGGACTGTCCACACGCCAGACACTCAGTGGGACGAATTTTTTTCTAGAACTGAATTGAATTTTAATCTCAAGCCCCACTCTGCCTGGTAGCATAGCTTAGTCCCAGCCATTTTGGAGAAAATCCAGTCAAATCAGGGTTTTTTCATTCAAAAATCCGGGATTTTTTTTTTTTTTTTCATTCAATTCAGGATTTTCACCATCCTGGCCACCCCACTCCCTGGACTATGGCTAGATTCCGGGAGCCCTCACAGAGCCACCGGGCTGGAGGACCGGGAGCTATACGTGCCTGCTGGCATCTGTGCAGGTGTGTATCGCCGCCCCCACCCCGGAAACTTCTAGTACCTCTGGGTTCTCCATCTGGTCTCTGGTGCCTCCCTCTCATCTCCATTTCAAAGTATCTTCAAGCTGACTTTTTTTTTTTTTAAGATTTTATTTATTTGACAGAGAGAAACACAGCCAGAGAAGGAACACAAGCAGGGGGAGTGAGAGAGGGAGAAGCGATGTGGGGCTCGATCCCGGGTCTCCAGGATCATGACCTGAGCCGAAGGCAGTCGCCTAGCCAACTGAGCCACCCAGGAGCCCCTTCAAGCTGACTTTTGTCAGGGACCTGTGAGCTCCTCAGAATGCAGTGGGACAGGCGCGCACATTCGTTCCGCGTGTTCTCCCAGACAGAGGCGATCGCTTACCGTGGTGGCAGGCTTTCCCTGCCTCGACGTATCAGGCTGCTGCTTCTCCTATGGACAGTTCACCACATAGGCCTGGGGCCAGTCCCGGAGGCTTTGTCACTGCCTGGATTTTCACCTGCAAGCAAGGCACAGAACCTCCTGCTCTTGCGTCCCCCAATCTCTCCGAGTTTTGGGGGGGGGTTTGTTTTTGCTTTTGTTTTTTTTAGGATTCAGTATGAATCTTCGGGCATAGGAAACTGGTTGGGATGCACAACATCTATTTTTCTCCTCACTTCCTTTGTGGGAGGAAATTTATCCAAGTACTCACCATGCCTAGGATTAAAGCCTGGAACTTAGAGCTTTAAAAATTGAAGAGAAGGTATACAGAGAAATGAAAAGTTGTCAATATATTTAATGATGTCTGAAAGGAGCTCTACAAGAGTTTCTTTCTTTTCTTTTCTTTCTTTTTTTTTTAAGATTTTATTTATTTGACAGAGAGAAACACAGCCAGAGAGGGAACACAAGCAGGGGGAGTGAGAGAGGGAGAAGCAGGCTTCCCGCCGAGCAGGGAGCCCGATGTGGGACTTGATCCCGGATCTCCAGGATCATGACCTGAGCCGAAGGCAGTCGCTAAACCAACTGAGCCACCCAGGTGCCCCTATAGGAGTTTCTTTGAAAACTGTGGCTGCAAATAATATACTTCAAACTCTCTCTCTCCACCCCTGCTCAACGCCTGAGCATTCTCCTCTGGACAGTTGAGAAGTCAACATCTGTATCATGTTTCTTTTTATTGCTTATTGAATTTCACAGTGTGCCCTTAGTTAACATTTGCTTATTGGTCTAGGGCTTGCTGGGTTGCCCCTTTAATGAATAGTACAAGTAATCAACCTCATGAATAACTTACTGCTCCTCTGTGTTGATAATTATAGCAAATTCTATTCCTTGTTAAGGAAGTAATGGTTAGCCAACCACAGTTAACTAAATTAAGTTTCCTCAAATAGGGCACGTCTGCCTTTCTTGATTTTATTTTTCTGCAAGGCCGTGAATGGAAGCACAACCTGCCACCCAAAAATATGCCCCTTGGGCACGTGATTCTAAACTAAAGTTACTTGAGAAACAGTAGGTGCAAGATGGATGCTCTGACTGTCCTTCGTCTGCTTGAAAACAGGAAATCAATCTTCCTTGGGAAGGTATCCTCCCTATACTAGGAGGATAGAAGGCATCCTTATTGCCAGAGAAAGGGACTTCAAAGCCAAGAAGGTTGTATAAACAAACCTTGTTACTTCACTAATTTGCCACCCAAGCCCAAACCCCATTGTTTTGTCGATTCTTCCCGAGTGTGTAGTTTCTTTGTTTAAACAGTATAAAAGTTGTCTGCTTTGGTCACTTTTTTGAGCCCCAGATCTTTGAGGCTCCCATACACAGGAAATTATATGTTTTTCTCGTATTAATTTCCCGTGTCAATTTAATTATTAGACCAGCCAAAGGCCCCAGAAGGGAAGAAGGAAAAAGTTTCCCTCCCCTACAGTTGTGATTAATCTGGTTAACTAATTTGGTGGTATGGATGTTGAGTTAGCTCAGAAATCCAGAGAAGTAGAACTAGTTTTAATAAAAGTTCAACTTATGTTAGAATATAGTCAAATAAAAGAAAAGGTATTTATATTTCATCTCTAGGAACATATGCCCCCTGTGAAGACTGACTTCTTTTATTAGACATTCATAAGACATAATTTCAATTTATGTAGTATAGTTTTAATTTTATAGTATCAATTTAAATGAATTAACTTGATTCCTTGATCCGGCATTACAGGGATGACCGTGTTGAGAAGGAGGCCACGTGATGCATTTTTTCAAGACAGTCTTGATTTGTTTCTTTATACTTCACTCCATCCCCCAAAGAATGTCATGCCACAAGAACACACGCAATAATATCAATAAAATTCAAATGCAGAATTAGGACCAAGGAAAATAAAGAGGAAAATCAAGATCAGATAAAAGAAAACATAAATATGTAAAACCCTGGAACCTGAGCCAACAATTGTTTCCCGTTTGTCTCTGAGCTTCCGGAAAGCCAAAGCAAAAGAGAAGACGCAGTAACTCACATAATTCTCATTATTAGAAAAAAGGAAGCAGGCAATTTCCTCAGGAGGTGCTTATTTTGTCCTGGCACCAAATTCTCACAGAAATTGTTTGGAATTACATAAATTGCCCTGAGTTGTATAGGGGACAAAATCCCCAGGAATATTCACAAAGTAGCAAATTGTTTGTGATTCACTTTCTATAACTTTAAACCAAAGCTAAGGAAAGAACTCTTTAATTAAAAATTCAGCAAATGACCTCCCAAATCGGTATTCTGGGGAACAATGCTGTGAAGGAAATTCATAGGATTGTCACTTAAAAAAAAAAGAAAAATGTGTTCCAGAGGCAAAGAAGTTTGGGAACCTCTGAGTTAAACTGTCTGGCAAGGTTCTTTGCTGCAGAATTTTTCAGAAACTTTGCTATATTGTGCATTGAGGTTCTCAAAAACAAAAACAGGACCATAGGATGAAGTATTTCTTATTTCACCAGAGAAGCTTTTCTTCTGAGTCTCACCTATGAATAATCTCTGAATTCTGTGACGTGTCATTTGGAAAGGATGAGCCATGATCACCTGAAGGAAACGTGACAATGAGAGGGCCGTGCAGCGACTTTCATGTTTAGTACCATGTGCGTTGGTCTTGGGCAGATCTGGGGACCAATCCTGTCTCTAACACATACCAGTTGCACAACTTTGAAAAAGTTACCCAAACTCACTGAGCCGTAGTTTCCTCATTCATAATATGAAATGCATTAATTAGACATGTATTTGGCCCAAGGAACAGAAATTTTGTCAGTTACTTCATGGTTTATTTTTCTGATCTAATAAAAAGCTCCTATGTGGGCTATTCGGAGCCCCTATAGCTGCTCATGAATGTTGTGGGGCTCTTTCTGCTCTGACATCCTCAGCATGGAGGCATCTGTCTTTGTGCTTGGTGTCCCACGGTTGCAAAATGGCTGCTGGAACCTCATCCTCATGTCAGCATTCCAGTTATGAAGAAGGAAAGAGATGTAAATGACTTTCGAGTAGCCCGTCCACAGGGTCAGCCATAGAGGGTAGTAAGAGAAACTTCCTCAAGGAACTATTTTGAGAATTAAGTGAGATAATGAATGTGCTTGCATGGTGCCTAGTACTGGTTAGTGGTCATAAAACATCAGTTATTTGGGAGCACCTGGGTGGCTTAGTTAAGTGTCTGCCTTTGGCTCAAGTTGTGATCCCTGAGTCCTGGGATTGAGCCCAGAGCCCCACATTGGTCTTTGTTCAGCGGGGAGTCTGCTTCTCCCTCTGCCTGTCCCTCTGCCTACTTGTGTTCTCTCTCTCTCTCTCTCTCAAATAAATAAAATCTTTAAAAAAAAGAAATATTAACTAACAAATATGTATATTAAATATCATGAGTCCAATATTGTCTCATGGTTGTGTGGAACTGATTGATACTTTTGTGAGTCACTCTGGGAAATACTGGGATAAATATCTGTTTATATAGATTCACAACAGCCATCTTTTGGTTTCAAATAGGAAAGAAAACTATTATTACTTCGGAAACCTAATAGAAACTGAAGAGGAAAGGAATCTACACATGGGTGAAAGGAAGAGTAGGCAATAAATGAGAACAAGGCGAAGGGTTATATCAAATTGGATAGTTAAAACATCCGGCCTCGTCAGGTGGGGACGCCCGGGAGAGACAGCCAGGCCAGAGTCCTGAGAGGCCTGGGTAGAGTGCCCTCCCCTCAGGTGAGACTTCCAACTGACCAACCCCATAAGGGTCATATTTGTAGGGCAAATAATACGGTTTGAAATTAAACATTCATTTGCCTACGTGCAATTCAGAGCGAGTTGCATTTTCATGGGATCCTGTTTCTATATTTTCAAGGAGCCTGGGCTATGTCTGCAGCCCCTCCGGGATTCCATTCCAGGGGGCCAGCCCCGCCTGCAGCAGGAGGGCATGTGAGACAAGATTTGTAGCTCTTGGCGTCCAGAATAGAGGAGCCAGTTCTGACCTGGAGAGCAGATGATGTATTTTAAACTATTAGGTTCCCAAGGTTATTCACAGGGCAGGAGTCTCACAAGCAACATTCTTTAGCCTGCCTGTGTGCACACGGGCCCAGGGGGTCCCTTATTCAGGGCAAATCACCAAAAAAAACCCCAAAACATTTGTCTCTGCAGAACGGTATCTGACATAATAGGAGAAATGCACTGACAGTAAGAGGGAAAAGAAGAAAACCATCGCCAAAGTAACTCGGAACTAATACCATTACAGATAATAAAATTCAGCTCCCACGTGATGAAGCCGAGGAGGGCGGGGCCGCTGTTCTTAATGGTGGAGGATTGACCAATGCTGTGCCAGGCTCTGTTCTAAGCGCTTCGCAGACCAGGAACTCCAAATATGTAATCCCCCCTCTGTTTTTAATATCGATAGCTCACTCGGAGTAACTGCTTTGTGTCCAGGACCAGCGACTCTTCCTCACAGCAAATCTCTGATGTAGATCTGTGCTATTATCATTCTCATTCCAAAAATGAGGGACCTGAGCCTTTGCACCCTAGCCACATAGTGAGTAACCGGGGAGCAGAGATTGGAGAGGCATCAGTCCTCCCGCCCAAGCACTTAGACCGCCCTGTGGGACATAAAATACCTACTATGCAATATATTGTATGTGTACTATATGTACATTGCTTTTATAAGAAATAGTTAACTTTGGAGCGCCTGGGTGGCTCAGTTGGTTAAACGACTGCCTTCGGCTCAGGTCATGATCCCGGAGACCCGGGATTGAGCCCCGCATCAGGCTCCCTGCTCGGCGGGAAGACTGCTTCTCCCTCTCTCACTCCCCCTGCTTGTGTTCCCTCTCTAGTTGTGTTTCTATCAGGTAAATAAATAAAATCTTAAAAAAAAAAGTTTAAAAAGAAATAGTTAACTTTTCTTTCAAGAAAAATACGAATTGGGGATTTATTTCTTATGAGTTGAGCAGTGCTCTGACTGGACTGAACCACACAGGTTCTCTTGCAGCTACGTGATTTGTTTTCATCATCGTACCTAATATCCGCATCCTTAAGTAGGGGCGGAAGAACAATGCAACACTAGGTCATTCCCTGGGCTAGGCAAGCTCCCTCTTGGGCACCAAGAGGAATAAGATCCGTTTCACCCTCTGGTCCGCTGACGTCCAAGGGAGTTTCTGTAAGGTTATTCAAAACCAGTCGGCTGTGCATTATCCATTTTATATCTAAATAGAGCTATCTTGTTCTACTGGCTATTTTCAAGCATTGTTTTGTTCTTTAATGTTGTGAACTTCCTACTGCTACCACCATTGGTGAACAAGCAAATAAGAAAAGCAAAATGGAGCAGAAAAGCCAAGTAATTCCTGACGTCTAAAAATAGCTCAGAAAAAGTTTGTTAGATGTTTAAAATATAAATTCTGAAAAAAATAATTTCTGTGGTACGGTACTGCAGGATTTAATTGAAAGCAGCAGCAACAACAGAATATTCTGAGAGCTGTGATTTGCAACTGTCACATGATTATCCATCACAGAGTAAAATGAGATTTGACCTCATCCTCCCTTTACTGACCCAGATCAAGACCAATGTGCTCTTACTCCCATTCTCGACAGGTCAGTGGGGTTTGCCCCCTTTTCTGTAAAGGATTATCACTTGAATCTATTAAAAATGATTACATATTAACGGGAGAAAGTGCACTGATATTTATAAGATTTTCATTTTGTGCCAGGCAATTTCATATTTTGTGTATGTTAGTTATCTCATTTAATCTTGAATGCAAACCCATTAAGCTTTACTTCATCTTCCTTGATAAAGGAGAAAACTGAGGCTTAAACTCATTAAGAAATCCACCTTATGTCACACAACTAGTAAATACAGACCTAGGATTTGAACCAGAGTCTGTCCAACCCCACAGCCCATGTCCTTTGCCCTCCGTGAGCAGTTCTCCACTCCAGCTGCTGACCAGAGGCACCTGGGAAGCTTTTTAAAATATAACACCTCAGGGCCATCCCCGCCCAAATTATTATAGATTCAAATCTTATGTATGACTAGTGTGTGGCACACTCCTCAAGTAGGACAAAAACTTCTTTGACACACCAAAAGATCTCGACTTTCAAATGTATTTGCTGCCATTAGAAATGTAATTAGCATTGTTTTCTCCACCTTGAATCCAGAGAAGGAAACTGAGCACAAAGTCTTAAGCTATTTTTCCAGGTTACCTCAGTGGTAAATAAAGAACTTGGCAGGAAAATGAAAAATTTCCTCCTTCTGTGTCATTCCTAGAGCCCCGAGCTTCTGCAGACCACTGCCCAGCATGGTCCAATGAATGGATTCTGAAGGACCAGGGGCAAATGCATCTTGAAACTGGAGCAAGTCAGATATTGCTTCTCAGGGAAAAGTAGAAAATATCTTCAGGGCTGTGTTTCAACACTCGTATTTCTGAAAGATATCATAAAAGGTATGGAAGTTATACCCCAGAGTGTAACTGGAACTTACCAAGAAGGAAGGGAGAGCTGACAAGTTCTACCAACTTTCCATCCACAGAGTTGAAGGTTGGTTGCAAAAAACCATCATGTCACCCATGAGTCCTCAGTGGCAGGAAGGTGTGACACTTCTCACCTGTGATCTTTCTCAGAATCTTCCAGAGGTGTCGGGACATAGAAGTCAAATGTCCCTGGGATGAGAACGTTCTGCAGCATGGAGACACCAGGCAATGGGGTGCTTAGAAAAGGAATTTTATGGGGAAGAGGGAAGAGAGATGAAAAGACTCTGGCCAAAAGAATGGAGAACACTCTAGAAGCATCCTGGTTCCTCTGATTGTCTTTTCGTCTGCAGCTGCCAAGAGGAGCCAAAAACTATGGCAAGCATACCTTTAATTAATTAATTAATTAGAATTTTTTTTTTAAATTTGAGAGAGAGAGAAGAGGAGCAGAGGGAGAGGGAGAGAAAGAATCTCAAACAGATTCCATGCATAGTGCAGAGCCAGATGTGGGGCTCCATCGACCCTCAGACCATGATCTGAGCTGAACTTAAGAGTTGGATGCTGAACTGATGTCACCACCTGGCCAACTGAGTCCCCTCTTTAATGGAATTTAGAGACCTTTTGGTAAAGACAGGAAAAATGTAAAGTCTGCTCTTTACCTCCTCACTTTCTGGACACAAATGTGAAAACATTTTCACATCGTATAATTTATTTCTTTTTTATGGTAAGGAAAAAATCTGTTTTAAGAGTTATTGTATTATATTTCCAGAAAGCGATCTTCATCATCTGTCCACAAAGTCTTGAGAATGCTTAGCTTCTCATTCTCATCCTAAATCCTGCAAAATCACAGCACAGTGCTCCTCTCTAGGGGACTCCGTACAGCCTTGCCCTGTGCTTTTGGTTCTCTGGCTCCAATAGTTGGGAGCTGAGATGCGTAGATAAAAGCAGAGACCAGGGGAAGGCCTCGACTCCTTCCTGAAGCCCCTGAGTGCTGTTTTCGAAGGCTGGACTTCCAAGAGGCACTCTGTGCTCAGGTTTCAGGAAGACCATTCTTTGCTGAGTTGTCACCTGGCCTGTCTTACCTTTCCTGGGAGAACAGTTCCTCTGGGTCCTGTTGTCTCCAGGCCAAGTAACCCTGGTTCTTTGACGTCTAGGGCTTCTGGGCAAGGGGCAAAGTCTCACAGCTCCCGATCAGTAGTTCCAGTCCCTACAACAGACGCCGACACGAAGTCTAGACCACTCAAAGGCCTCCAGGTGGCTGTCCGACTACTGACTGGAAAGGGAATCACAGGCCAAAGGATATCAGAGAGTCTTGGGTTTAAAGCTGGCTGAGAACTTCTAGCTGTACGACCTTCCATGAGCTACACAACAAATTTTAAACTAAGCTTCCTCATCTATAAAATGAAGGTACTAATCAAGTCCCCCAAGATCTCTGACAATGAGATAATGTCTCTGCATTGCACGGCACTTAGGTATTTGGAAGTAGAATTTCTTGGCTCCCTTTGCTAAGCTGCCAGGGCTGAGTGTATATATCTAACTGCTGGGATTTTACAAAGACTAAAATAGAATCTTCTGAGGAGTTCCAATAGAGTCAGCATTAATAAAGCCTTTATACTCGTGTGTATTTATTTTCTTATTTCCTATTATGTGTTTATCGCATTGTATTTTAGCTGTCCGATGAGGCTATGAGATCAGGAGGAGTCGGATCTCTGTTTAAAATTCTTTCTATACCCACAGGGCTTAAAACCACTCAGAAAATGCTTGATAAATGACAAATGAATTCATGGCTTCCTAAGTAAGCACTTAGGTCATGGACTTCACTAACGCCTACATCCCACGAGTGCTTTTGAGCTAATAAACATTTGCTGAGCACAGAGAATGCTCAGCACAGTATCTCCTACAGAGCTAAGTCCCTTACCATAAAGTGAAGTATCCTTATCGCTTTATAGACCAGCACAGGAACATCTATGATATGGATAGATTGGTGCCAGAAGCTCTAGAGAGAGCCCTGCAGCATTCAAGGGAAAGAGAAATTACATTTGGTTAAGGGGATTAAGAAATCTTCACTGAAGAATGAGTTATCACTGGCATCAAACCTGGGAAGATGAGTGCGATTCCCACCCTAGTGGGGAGAGGATGCTTTGGAGGAGATTTGTGCCAAAGGCAGAATGTGTGATGGAGGGCTACAAGGAGCCTGATTTGAAGCACAATATATGCAGGTTGGTTCGAGCTGCAAAGAAAAGGAAGGACTTTGAAAGGTTGAGAAATTGGTTCTTAATTTCAAGAAATGAGAGCTACTGAAAATTTAGAGTGGGGTAGTTTCTGTTTTATGGTAGCCCCCTTTGTCCCCAGGGGACATGTTTCCAAACCCCCAATAGATGTCTGACACCGTGGAAAGCAGTGAACCCCTATGCGCTACAGTTGTTCCTATAGTATATATACTGATGAAAAAGTTTAATTTACAAACTAGGCATAGTAAGAGATTAACAACAACAATAATCAAATAGAAATAATTATAACAACAAACTATAATAAAAGTGATCTGCATGTGGTCTTCCTCTCTCAAAATCTTACTGGACTGTATTCACCCTTCTTTTTGTGATGATATGAGGTGATAAAATGCCTACAGGATGATGAAATGACCGGAATGACACAGGACTCAGGCGCTGGGACAGGGCGTTGGGCTACTGTGGACCTTGTGAGGACAGGTCAAAAGAATAATCAGCTTCCCGAAGTGGTGGAAAGCGAGACCATAGATAAGGGAGGACTGCTATAATCCATGTTTACTGGGTATCCTTGTTTTACAGATTAGGCAATGAGGCCCAGATAGATTAAAATACCTGGTCAGATTTGAACAGGGCCGGGATGGAAATCCACAGCCGTCCCTTCATATTCCCACCGCGACACAGCCATTCCTTGGGAAAATTCCACTGTGTTGCAGGGTAAGCGGGGCGGGGCCAGGAGACAGAAGGGAGATGAGAGGAAATGACTGGTGTTTCCTTTACACACATCCAGTGGCTAGCCACCACACATAATGTGACCTCCAACATAAGACAGTCTATTTTCTGCAAAGCATTTTCTGATCTAAAGGCAGACACTGGCTAAAGGTGGTAGAAGGAGCCAGGGTTTGAAGGGAATATTCAAGAAGCAGTCTTACTGAGTCTGGATCTTGAGGGCAGCGAACAATTCTAGAAAGGTACTGTGGTCAGCAGTGTGGAGTCTGGATTTCAGGCAAACAGGAAGGCAGAGAGGAGGTAAGGAGAGGTCTGCGGAAACCCAGGAGGTGTGGTGGCCTGGGGCGAAGGTGGTGGTCCGAAGGCAGCTGGAAAAGACTGGTGGGAAAGGCCGCTGTCAGGGGTCTGAGACAGGATTCCAATGCAAAGGCCAGAGGGGAGTCAAAGGCGACTCCAGAGTTTCTGTTTCGAGCAGTCTGGGGGAGAGGGAGCCCGGGACTGTGAGAGGGAAGGTGCACGGAGGTCCGCATTTACAGAGTGGAGTGGGGGCGGGGCATGGCAAACGATGGGAGAGAAAGGAGGCGACCAAAATCCAGGTCGATGAGTCAGGAGGGGCTGCTGAGCTGGGGAAGAGGCTGGGCTCTGGGGAAAGTCCTTCTCTTCCGCCTCCCCCACCAACTTATTTACACAGTCTGGAGGGTTAATCACGTGCTACCATTCAGAAGGATCTCTTTCCTGCTCTGATTATTCCAGAAGGAGCAGGAAAACATGGTAATTACTACTCATAATTTCCTCTCAGGAAAAGCTGAATCTCCTCCAGAATGAACATAATATTTCATTGACATAGAAAAAATTGAACAGAATGCAAACAATCTTCCTTCAAAGACGAGAATATACTGACTATAATCACGCCAGTCTCAATGGCTGTTGAAAAGGAGAAAATGGCCAGAAGGTCACTGGTCTGGGAAGAACAGGAAGATCAAGTTGTCCTGGGTTGCCTGTGATGGCCATGGTTTTAGCACTGAAGTCCCCCCACTCCAGAACCCTTCAGTGTCACCCCAGCCAGAAAGGAGATTTGGATCCTAATCCAGATTCTCTTACTGACTGGTGAAAACCGGGCACACGGCTTTTCAGAGCAGACTTTTCTCATCGACAAAATGAGAGGAAGGATTTTTCTTTGTACTCCCCCCCCCACCCCGTGAGTTCATTCAGTCCCATGAATTTAAACATCGTGTATTGCTGATGTGATACTGTGATATTATAATAGGAAACATGCATCTGGTCTTCATCCCCTTTCCTGGCTCAGAGCTCCTAAAACCCTTAGAATTTCCTAAGTGATAGAAGCCATAAAGGTGTCTTTTGTTAAATGCATGAGGTGACTTTCCTTAGTGATGTGGGAAACAAAGACAGAAGAAACCTTGCTACTTATAGCCCACTGACAAGGAGATAGGCAGTGACCTTCCCGTGGTCACTCAGCTGCCTCAATTTTGACACTTCGCTAAGGGCAAAAGACAATCTTAGCCCAACCCTCCAGGATCCTGGGAGTCCACTTTAAACATAGAAATTCCTTTGGGAGCTCCCTTTTTTCTCTATGCCAACCCCCCAACCCCAAGATACATGTTAGGAATCATGCTGTAAGCAGAGGACTCACTGATAGACAAGACTGAAGGTTTACTAAACCAGTAATAAAATGAGTAAAATGTTTCCCTGAGTTCTGTGCACTGCTCTAGCAAATGAATGGAATCCAGGAAACCTCTGATCTATAGCACGGGTGACAACCTGGACTTTTGATTGGCATTTACAGAGGAGATGAGGGGAGCCGTCTTGTGGAACTGAATTAATCTGAATTCTTCAGGGAGATAATGTCAGAATCGAAGTGAACTATAGAACGCCCATATGGTGTCGAAGACTTGCTTGGCAGTGTGAGAAAAACCCCAAATATTGGATTAAATGACTCCAAAATTTGTACCTCCAGGTCTGACCATCTCATCTCACTCTCAAGTTACAGCCTGGACTTTTCTAACCGCCACTCCACATCTTCCCTGTGTCCTAGCCCACACTGCAGGCCAGTAGAACTCTTGATTTTCTCTGGCCAGTAGAACTCTTGATTTTCTCTCCGGTCTGGCCTCTGTTGTTGTCCTCCTTTCTTTCTTAAGTAAACGACACCACCAACCAACCATTGCTTGAACCAAACCTAGGAATCATCTTTGATTTCCTCACTTGTTCTCTATCATGATTCTAGGCCAAAAAAGCAAGCTCTGTGGCTCAGCCTCACCCATCTACTTTTCCAAATCATAGCCAGAGGACCTTGTAGAAATAAAACCCCAGCTCCTTGCTGTGGCTTGTGAGGCCCTCCCGATCCGGCCCCTGCTTTGCTGTCCCGTCTGACTCTCACCCCTCGCCCCAGCAACCCTGGCCTTTCTGGGTCCCCAGCTGCCTCAGAGCCCTTGCCTTTGCTTGTCACTCTGCCTGGACTCCTCTCGGCCCAGATGGCAGCTGGCTTCTTCTGGTCACTCAGGTCTCAGCTCAAATGTCCCCTTGGCAGAGGCCAGCTCTGAGCACCCACCTGGGCCAGGGCAGATGGGGCCCAGGAAGCCAGAGCAGGGCACAGGACAGCCTGGGGTGGGGGACGGGCTGCAACACAGTGAGACTATGGCGTGGCTCCTAGGAAGGGACAGAGCGGGAAGAACAGCCTCGGGGGGGCCCCCAGCCCAGAAGCTCAGCTGGAGGGGTCCAGCAAGGGAGTTTATGAGAACACAGGCAACGTCCAGAAAACAAAATGAAACAAAGTAAACACACCAAAGAAGCAAAAAGTAAGAGCTTTAAGTATTAGAAGACCTTGAGAGCTGAAAGCAAACCCTTCCCTTTAAAAAAAAAAAAAAGATTTATTTATTTATTTGCGACAGAGAGAGAAACTCCAAGCAGGCTCAGAGACTGACTTGGAAATCGATCTCACGACCCTGAGATCAGGACCTGAGCCAAAATTAAGAGTCAGATGCTTAACCAACTGTAGGTACCATCCAGATGTGACTCTGAACTGTGAAATAAGAACTCTCGATTGCCCTCCCCCCTCATCCTGTGGCAAAGTCTGGAACAGAGGAGAGAAGGGGTGAGCAAATAAGGGACAGGAGCTGACCTGGACTTCTGCCCCCTGGCAGGTCAGCCACTTCCTCCAGGCCCTCCCGGCAGCCGCCTGTAACCCTGTCCCGCGGAGGAGAAAGCTTACCTTTGAGCGAAGCCTGACATCACTGTTGATAATCCCCGGGACTTGCCATTCTGATTTCTGAATTGAGATCACGTTTAGGGCTCCCAGGGACCCCCTGGCTTTCTGGTACCTCAGCGCGCCCAGAAAAGTCTCAAGGCTGCCGTAAGTGCCAAGGAAATAGCCTTCCCTTTTATTTTTAAGAGACAGAGACAAAAACAAAGCCATATTGGGATCTCATCCTGCGATCCATGCTGCCTTACATCGAGTAGCTCAGGCTCTAGCCAGCCAGGGGTCTGTCTGAATTCCAGGCCTTGGCCCGGGGTGTAATAACGGGGTCCAGGCTCAGCAGTAAATGTAGGGTTTACCAGCATCTCTGTCACTCCGTTTTCTTTGTCCAGAGGCTTTTCTGCTAATTTCACAAATTAGCCTTGAGTTGACCCAAGAAAATAGGTGAATTGTCACTATTTGTTCTAAAGGGATCTTTAAAAGAATGTAATTTTTCATGTCCACATAAGTGATCTATTTCAATATACAAATTTTTACTTGGGCCTTTCCTGGGTCTGGCAGCCAGGGAGGAAGCTGAGAGGTCTTAGACAGACACGGAGAACCCGACGAGCCTACGCTGGGTCTGCGGGGACATCGCCGGCTTTGTCCCGCCTGTTGGAACGGAGCATTCTCCCTTCCCAGAGAACAGCATTGCATCTTTGATGCCAGGTTTCAGACATTTTATTGGTGCAGAACAAATACGTGAAAATCCCCAATCCACTGGCAGACAGCTCCTCACCAGGGACTCCTTTACATATAAAACCACATCCCACTTGCTAGTTACCAGTTTAACTCCAGAGAGCTTGCCAATAGCAGTTCAGATGCCTTAAAAGGGAAACACCAAGGCTCTACAGCCTAAGAAGCAAGTTTTCTCCTGCATTGCTCTGAGTCCGTGCTTCTGCCCAGCGCCAAGGATATGTTCCTTAGGAAGATTTCTTGAAGCTGGCTGCTTTCCTCATCCAATGATGCCCAGGCTACATTTTGTATTGAATAATGACCTAGAAAGAATTCACTGAAAATCTAAGTAAATGGGCCTTTATGTGGGCAATTAGAACTGCAATTCCCAAGGCACAGCTTCACGTAGAAACCTGACTCCCGTTCTGAGGAAGATAGAGGGGGCAGAGTTAGAAAGACAGAGGTCATGCGTGCAGTTGTTCTCATTTAGAGCCTCAAAACAGGGATTGAAACTATGGCGCGGGATTGGTTGGGTTAATATGCAAAGGAGGGAATGAAACTTGTCAAATCACGTGGGCTCTTTTCAAAGTGAGGAATGCAGAAGAGTCAGGTGTCATGGTGAGGAGGGAGTTAGGTCCTTGCCAAAGGCTTGCAGCTGGCAAAATGTTCATAGTTTCTCTGATGAGGACATACATAAATTCTTCCTCCCTTATGGCCTCCTGACCCTATTTCAAAGAGACTTTTCTCTGCTAGGTTTGGTGGCTCCTTGAAATCTCTTTTATAGTAAGAAGTACTTATCTTGAAAAACGGTACATTTGTGGTGAGTTAGAGGATACACGCATAAATAAGGATCTGCTCTCTGGTACATTTACCCTTGAGCTGAGTTTTATATGCCAGACTTTGGCCAACTCCTGGGAATTTCAGGGATGTAGCACAGTTCAACAATAATTAGTAACCTTGTGTTAACTTCAAATGCTGGGCACCGTGCTAAGGGCTTTACAGACATATCCTGACTAAATTCCCCTCCTACCTCATCTTATCAATGTGCAAACCAGAGCATAAAGAAGTTAAATGACATGCCCAAGGTCACAAAGCTAGTAAGTGGTGAAACTAGGATTTGAACCTAGGGATTCGGATTTAAGATCCCCTCACAGAGTTTTGGCGACAGTAATTCTGTCTGTGATCACCTAAGCCAGTAGTTCTCAGCCCTGTCTGTGCAGGAGAAACCTCTAGGGAATTTTGAAACCTCTTCCCTTGCAGATCTGCACCCCAGACAAATTAAACCAGAATCTCTGGGGTGGGACCCAGACATAAGTTTTGAAAGCTCCCCAGGTGATTCCACTGTGCAGCCATATTGCAAACCATCCTCACCAAGGGATCCTAATTCTTTCCACCTGCTGACTTTTTTTTTAACTAGGAAAAAATTCTATTCCATTTTGTTCCTTTCTATAAGCAGTGGCTGAGAGGGCCCCTGTCGCCCCTTGAGACCATCTGCATGCTCCTTTTCTCCTTGAGGACCCAGCTATCTCAAGCCATCACTGTCCTCTGCTGATACAAAGAGGAGCTGTGGGAGATCTATAATACTCAGGTTTGCAATACATTTTAGAAAGATCCCCCAAATGTATTAGTATTACCTTCAAAGAGATTTTAATATTATAGCACAATTAAAAAGACGGCCACTGCCTTTGTTGCTGTTAAGAAAAAAAAAGTTGAAAAGAAACAAGGGTGAGATTTCACAGACTTTTATGTAGGCTGCCATCATGTATCTGGGCGTCAGCACTCACGGCTGGCAGGTGCTGAGACCGGGATGCTATAAATGGGGCTGTGAGGTCACTTGCCATCCATTGTGACGGGAAGGAAATACACATTCACGGTGCAATGGACAGAGGGTGGGTTTTCACAGACAGGCGTGCCCCAGTTCCCTCTCTGCTAGCTAGGTCTTGGTTTCTTCATCTGTGAAGGGGGCTGACGAGGCTCACCTGGCGGGACTGCTTTCCTGATTAGAGAGAAGAAAGAGCATGTGTGTGCAGGGCCCTAATTATTAGGTGACAGACACTATGTTATTTACATTTGTTGTCTCACCAACTCCTCACAACAGACCCTCGGAAAGATGCTATTATTTGTGCTGAACGGGAGTGAGCCTTGGAGAGGCTCCATGATTTGCCCCCCCCCCCCCAGCACGCTGTGGTAAAATAACATGTGAGACCTTGTTTCAGGGGCCATCCCATGGCTGATGTGTCTGTTAGAGCAGAAGGACATAGTCTCTATGGATAGTGAAACAAAAAGGCAAACAAAAATTTGGGGCTGTCTCCCTGGCACGTGGACATGTTATGGAAAAGGATCAGAAAGGGCACTATTATTTACCCCTTTCTCTTTTCAAGTGGAGTTCCACCCGGAGAAGGCCTGGCTTAGAAACGAGACCTGCTAAGCTCGGGCTGCCAATAAGTGCCCACAACCCCAGCTCTCTGCTGGGTTAACAAAATCTGGGTGATCCATTGTCTGATCGTGTCAGGATCTTCTAACAGGTCCCATGTTCCTGAGAGAATCAAGTATACATTCCTTCTGATGTTGGTTTCTACGGTCTTCCATGGGGATGGCTTCGGGGGAGACAGTTCGAAGTAATTTAAGAGACTTAAATGGTGCTGAAATAGTTGAGGAGCTCACCGCAAGAGAAATGGGGAAAGGTAGCTGAGCTGGTGAACCATTTACGACAACAAAATGTCTCTCACCCTGTCATACCCTGTCTTACCAAGAGCCATGCTGAACAAACAATAATTTCAGGAATTGCCCTGATTCTTCCCTTCCTGCCACTTCCTACACCCATTCCCTCAGCAAATCTTAATGTTTCTATTTCCAAAATAGAAATTCCTATTCATCTACCCTAGTCCTTGCCACCAACTTCTCTCCCCAGGGCTACTGTGGGAGCTTCCTAAATGGTCTCCTGCTTGTATTCCTGCCTCCTTCCAGTCCATTCTTCTGTTAATGTTCTTTTATTATTTTAAGATGTACTTATTTGAGAGAGAGAACATGTGTGCATGGCGGGGGGACTCTTCAAGCAGACTCCCTGCTGAGCTCAAAGCCTAACTCCTACTCTGTTCTCTATCCAACAACCCCAGAGATCACGACCTGAGCCAAAAGCAAGAGTCTGACCTCCAACCGACTGAGCTACACAGGCGCCACTCCTGTTAATGTTCTTTTAGCCGTTATCACCGTCTTACGTTATTGTGATGACTTATGTTTCCTCCACTAGAATGCCAGCTCAGTGAGGGCAGGGGGGCAGGTCTCTTTTATTCCTCACTGTATCCCAACTTCTGGCACATTGAAACTTCTTAATCAATACACATGGAGTAAATGAAGGCATGAGTGAATACATAACTTCAAATTTAAGTCACTTTGGGGGTTTTCTTTTAAGGTTTTAGTTATTTATTTGACAGAGAGAGTGAGCACAAGCAGAGGGAGCTGCAGAGGAAGAGGGAGAAGCTAGCTTCCTACTGGGCGTGGATCCCATGCAGGGCTTGATCACCTGAGCTGAAGGCAGACACTCAACCAACTAAACCACCCAGATGCCCCTTAAGTGACACTTGTAATTTGTCTACCCAGAAAATTCTGATGAGATTAGCTTTCTGGACTGGTGGGTGGAGTGCGGAAAAGGACCTTCTATATTTAGATGCCTCCTGAAAAGAACATGAAAACAGTATGTTGGGAACACAATTTGGAGCAGGAGTTGCAAATGCCAATGTCTCAGGGCTCAGGCAGGTGACACCAACCCAGAGGCTGCCACGTGTAGGGCACAGTGAGTGGTGGGGGCCGTGACAATCTAGACACCTCGTAACTTTAGCTAACACAGCCTTACCCATTCAATCAACTGTGCTGAGTGGCCTTAAGTGCCCAGGTGTGTAAGATCTCCCAAGTTTTCAAAAGAAGTTGGAAAGTTTATATATCAACTAGAATGGGATTTGGCTGGAATGACTTGAAACAGTAGCTTAAATGAGGTAGAAGTATATTTCTCTCTCACCAAAAAGAGGTCTGGGATGTGCAATCCTGGATTCATGGAGGCTCAGTGAAATGAGGGACCTAGACTTCTAATCTATTGCTCAGCTCAGCATAGTTTCCATTCTCAAGGTCACCTCATGACCCAGCAGACCGCTGTGGCTCCAGCCAATACCTCTTCATTCCAGGAAGCAGGAAAGAAAAGAAAATAAAGGGCCTGACCATTCTTTTACAAGGGGACATCCTGGAAGCTTCCATGCCCCAGTATTATTTCATTTCATTGGCCAGAACTAAATCATACAGCTACTCCTGTCTGCAAAGGAGGCTGAAAAATATAATCTTTTTTCTAAGTGGACATGGGCCCAGCTAAGGAAGAAGGAGAGGATGGATACTGGAGTTCTAAACTAGAAGTCCCGGCCAGAGCAGGCTTTTTCTGTGAAATTCTCTGGTTTTAACAGCATGGCAGGCAAACAGGGCAAGTCTGCCACCTGCTTCAGCAGAGGAGCTGCTGGCTGGTGAACGCTGCTTGGGTGAGCAAACATGGATGGGATGCATTTCTGCAGCAGGTGGTAGTCGGCGAGTGGGGCTGGTTGGGGCTGGTCGGGGACGTACAGTCCGTGGCCTGTGCGCCCAAGGAGCGCTTGCAGCATGGGCAGAGCCGGGAGGTCCCTCGCTGCCCCAGCTGCTCTCACCTTCAGGTCTTAGCAGCTCTTCTGATGGAGGCAATTTCAAGATCCTCTAAATTGTGAGGTCTCTCCTCTTTCTGACCTTCACCAAAGGTGCCCTCTCACACTAGGTCAGGTTCACCCTCTCAGGAGGGATAAGGAAGCCTGGGTCAGACCCAAGCTCCCCAAGTTCACTAGCCCTCTCCAGTCACTGCTGGCACCCTCTCAGATTGGGGCTCGGCTTCCTCTCAGTCTTTATGAAATGGCTCTGTCTCCCAGCCACGTTAGACCCTCTTGCCAGGAAAGGCACTGTGCTGTATGTTGGGGAAAAAAAATTACTGGATCTGCAGGCAGAGTTTCCTTGAGAACCTGCTCCATTACTTGCTAGTTAAGTGACTATAAATACTTTTGTTTAACTGTCCGTTGGAGAAGACTGGTCATAGGCTTTTTGAAGCATTCACAGAGATCACTTAGATGAAAGACCTATCAAAGAAGAAAAAGTCCTGACAGCCTTAAATATAAACGTGAGGTTCCAGTAAAGACTCAATATTGTCCTATGTTTGAAATTAATGACTTTACTGACACAAACTTTGCAATAAAAAGTGTGAGGTTAATAGGATGGTGAGAATCAATTCTTGTGTCATACACACATGAATTTCCAGTTGTGTGGTTTAACTTCTGATCACTATCTTTGTGAAATCCAGATTGTTCCAGGGAGGGGCAGATCTTCCTTCCCTTCTCCCCCAGGAGTGAGACCTCGTTTCTAGAGGAAACAGAGACACTCTCTCGAGTTATATCCCAAATGACCCGCAACAGTTTGGTGATGCAAACAAAAGGATGTGAAGAGAAACTGGTGTCGTCCTCGACTGACCGGACATGAGGGGAGCAGGAACACCCCACACAGAAACACGACACACATGCCCTGGGAGAACGAGCCCTTGAACTTGCAGGATCATTGGCAGCCTATGGCAGGTGGGGGCTCCTGCTGAGTAACGCCAGGGGGGCCACCAGAGCCACAGGGTCTGCTTTTTATTTTATCATTATTTTTCATTTTTCAGAACATGAAGTTCCCTAAAAGCCCCTTCTCAAAGAACCACAAAATGACAGAGGTTTGGGAAAACTAGTTTTGTGTAGGGTAAGGGCTTCTGCAGCGATCAGAACGCCCAGATCTAGGGTTTAAGAGACAAACCTATTCTGAATCTAAAAGTGAGCTCCACTGTGAAATAATTCACAACACACCCTATGCCTTAGGGTCGAAGATCATCTCCTAGTTATTAAGTCTGCTGTTGGATTCAGGATATGCAAGCGTGACCGGCCAGACTCCAAATCTCTTAGCATCAACAAGGTGCCTGGTGTAGGGTTGCTATCTAATGTTAAATGCATAAATACACAGTCTATGGAAGGAAGGAAGGAAGGAAGGAAGGAAGGAAGGAAGGAAGGAAGGAAGGAAGGGAGGAAGGGAGGAAGGAAGGAAAGGAAGGCAGGGAGGGTGGGAGGGAGGAAAGAAGGAAAGGAGGGAGAGAGGGAGGGAGGAAGGAACGGAGGGAGGGGCATTATTTGCTTGTGTTTGAGGAACAACAAAATTGGCAGGAAATAAGGCCAAGTTTCTAAATTTTAATCTAGGCAAGTCAGTTCTCTGGGCCACACTCTATAAACACACACCACACTGCCTATTTCTGCTAAACGGGGAGTTTATTGGCATCGTCTGGCACACCTTTAGTCCTACCTTTCCCAATCCAGGCACATTAACAGTCCTTTAAAAATCACGTTACATTACTTTGAAGGAAAATACTTCCACCTTAACATGTTAAAGACATGTTAGATAATTTTAATCTATCAAGCCATTACCGCCTCTGATTAACACAGCGCGCATCAGTCTTATGTGAACGTGCAAGGTACAGCAGTCAGGTCCGGGCTTTCTAAGGCGATCCTGCACAGAGGGCAGGTGGCACGTCTGAATGCTGTGTCCGAGAGGCCAGAGCGAAGCCGTGTGTGCTGCTGATGGGTTCCGGATCATCTCCCTCTTGTGAACTGTGTCTGTGCTTTGATCAACAATTGCAAATGACCCAACAGGAGAGAAGAATCACTCAAGAGCACAAGCAGTCACCTGGAAAACTGTGACAATGCAGGGTATGGCTGCACCCGGGGGCGTCCTAGGTTGGGTGGGTTAACCACGGAGATGGCGATGTCGCGGTTCGGAGGCTGATGTGGACACCGGGATGGGGGGACATGGAAGGCTGAGGAGAAGTGGGTGTGACTGCCTCATGGAGAGAGCTCCCAAAACTCACCGTGGGTGTTGGGGGGGGTTAGTTGGTGTGAAAGAGGATCTGAATCTGTCTCCTACTGAGCTGACAAGTATAGCTGGGAGGTTTCCTGGTTCTCAATTTCTCCTATAACTGGATTTACAGTTGGGTGAAAGACAGCTTTTAAGTGAAGGCAATATGCTTTCCGATGACAGTATTCAGAAAGAAAGAACGAAAGAATAAGCTGACCCGAAAGAGCACACACGACTACGGTCAGGGTCGCGGAGAACCCATCTCTCACCAGGGAATCTACTCCTACTTTCTCTGTCTCAGCAGCCGCCTGTGGCTTGCACTCACCACTTCTGCATGGAACCACACTGCAGGAGCCGCAGAGGCAAACTGTGCGTTTGTGGCTTGTTACCCTATGCAAGTACTGCGCCAGTACATCATCATGGTAAGTGGGAGGCTGAAAACGTCCCACGAGCCCAGGCAGCCACCGGCCTGCCAGGTAAGACAGGCCCTCAAGGCAGCAGCGTTCTTCACATCCGGCAAGGGCCACCCACTTCTTAGCGACTCCTTGATGGGGTTCTAGCGTGTGGAGGGCACCAAAGAAATCCATCTGCCCTTCTAGTAGAACACTCTGCTAGTTAACACAGTTCTTCGCCATTCTTCGATTTCTGTCCACCTGTCGGGTACCGTCTGTGACGTTAATGGTGACTTCCTTTGCAGACATTCGCTTAGCATCTCTTTTAGCCTGTTAAGAAGTTTAACGTCATGAACTGAGTTAGTAGAAAATACCCACATTTGCATTCATCTCTTGAGATTGTCACACACACATGCATGCACACACATGCACATGTACACACACGCACACGCACACACAGAGAGGCAGGAAGAAGAACACACCAGAACGAATACACATATACCCCTTTTCAGAGCTTTCTCTACTAAAACTCTAATACTGACCTAGCACAGAGCCCAGCATTAGGCGTGCTCAGTAAGACTGTCGAACGAATGCATTCATTGGCAAAGGTCCATCAAAGGGTAGTGGGGGAGGCCCCCCGGTTTGCTTTAGTGAAGCAGTGAAGGGGTAGAGCTTTGGAGCAAGACAGACATTGTGGTTCCAATACTGACTAGATAATTTCACCATGAGCAAGTTTTTTCTAACCTAACCCTCAGTTTTCTCATCTGTAAAACAGGAAATAATAACAGTACCTACCTCACCAGATTATTTTAAGGATTAAATAAGGTCATGCATTAAGGTACTCGGTGTAAAGCCTGTCACTAAAAAAAAAAACAACAACAACAAAAAAACCCCACAAAAGACAAATCCCCCCCCACAGAAAGATTTAGTAAGTATAATAAGTAAAAAGTAGGATAGAGTATCCACTTCTAAGTGACGATAAACCGATGAGAAAAGCCCAATGTTCATATTAAATACTAAAGCATTGACTACACTGTAGGTTCTTCAACTACGGGTGTCCCACCTCAAGAGTAAACTTTAAGTTAACTAGTGGGGAGTAATTTTGGGCCCATTCTGCTCAACTCTATGCTTGGAGTGAGCATGAGAAGGGTCATGGGAGTCGTCTTCACAGTGGACAGACAGACAGGTGCTGCCCAGGCCCCAGTCCAGGGGGACCTGCTGCTTAGCTCCTGGGAGTGCAGTCAGTAAATAACTTCTGGATGTCCCCTTGGGGTGCTCAGCTGCAGAAAGCCACCTCATCGCGGGTCCTGCTCTCGCCAGGGTGGCCCAGTGTGGGGTACAAGCGTCTGGCCATTCGGGCACAAAGCAGGCCAGCTCTGACAAGCCACTGGGCTCCAGAGCTCCCAATGGGGTGGGGTCAGCTGCTGCCCGGCCGCATCTGGCTGGCTCACCTTCTCCCTCTGGCCGCTCCTGAGTCCACCCCTCCTCTCCACAGGGCTTGATGGCCAAAGAGCATCTTATATGAAGACACCTCAATGTTTGCCTCCTGGAAAACACAGTCAGCCTCAGACCTGAGGGCACGCGCATCTCCCCATACCGGGTATGAGTGTGGACAGATGCACGTTCTTAGTATAATATGAGCCCTGAATACAGGCCAACTACTTTATCCGTAGTGCATTCAAAGAAATGGTGGGCTACTGGGCCACTGGAGAAAAAGAAACTGACCTGTTTGATTTACTAAAGTGATACGCAGTTGGTAACCTGTCACACAAATGCTGTGTAGCAGCGGCGGGTGAAGCCCCCTCCACGTTCTCCCTGCCTGCCCGGTGCGCCCATCCCCCAACGGCTGGGAGTCTGGGCGGCCAAATGCTCACTGCAGCACCCATGTTTTGAGAATTGCCCTCAACTGGAGCCACCTCCTGCCTTCATTGTTCTCCTCTTGGTGTTCCCAGTGCCTAGTAGCATCTGAGACAGAGCAGGCTCTCCATGTCAGTTTGGTTGAATTAGTGGATGAATGAATGAATGAGCACAGTGCATCTGTCAAAGCGCTCTTGTTTGAACCACCAGAAGTCAGGGCTGTTTTACGGATTTAGTCTTACTCTCAGCTCTTCCAAGCCTGAACTGGCATCAGGGCAAGCAATGACTTTGAGGGGTTTATTTTTCCCTAAAAGCAGAGAACTCCTAAAATCCCACAGCCAATTTTGTCTCCTAAAGAAAAGTGCAGCAATTACGACGCCGAGTCCGTCTGATTTGTATTTTGGGCATTGCTGCACA
The DNA here is from genome assembly GCA_004023965.1 of Spilogale gracilis. NCBI lineage: Eukaryota > Metazoa > Chordata > Mammalia > Carnivora > Mephitidae > Spilogale > Spilogale gracilis. The sequence goes on along the minus strand of PITA01008008.1, from coordinate 40,436 downwards.
CAAGCCTGGGCAACCGGGTGTGGGATGGACACACAGAGTTTATTTGGCAGCAGCTTTCCCCTCACACTGGCAGGCAGCAAGAGAGCTCTCCGGAATGGAAATGTAAAACTTTCCAAATGGTGTAACTGCTTTTCTTTAGAGTTACTGGCAAGACTTCACAAAAGGTTGCTGAAGATTATATACAGAAAACGCTCTGCTCTATATTTTATTTTATTTTAGATTTTATTTATTTATTTGACAGAGAGAGAGATCACAAGTAGGCAGAGAGGCAGGCAGAGAGAGAGGAGGAAGCAGGCTCCCTGCTGAGCAGAGAGCCCAATTCGAGCCTTGATCCCAGGACCCTGAGATCATGACCTGAGCGGAGGGCAGAGGCTTTAACCCACTGAGCCACCCAGGCGCCCTCTGCTCTATATTTTAGTCTGCTTTTCTAAGCTTAAAAAATATAAGCAAAAATTCAGTAGTTGGATGATTCTTCATTTCCTTGCCTGTTTGAGGTCCAAAGCTACAAAATAGTCATTCCCAGAACAGCCACAGAATATGGACGGTTATAATCTCAAGCACAAGGGGCAACTTCTGCTTTTTCTTTTTGCTGTTTCTTAAATCCATATATCCGAAGCCGCTCTCGTGGCGGTATTTAGGGCACAAGCTTTGGGACAGAGCGACACTCAGGGCAAGGCTCTGACACCAGTCAGCTGCCACGAACTTGTCGCTTTAAATTCAGAATCTCAGTTCCCTTACCTGAAACTTGGGGCAATAACGCCTGATTCTTTGTGGGGCTTTTTGAGAGAATTAAGCATTAACTCAGCATTAATAGGGTGATCAGCTTTTCCCATCTGGCTCAAGACTGGCCCGCTTTAAAACTGGAAGTTCTCCGTTCTGGGAACCTGCTCAGGGCCCCGCCACCCCGACAGTTGGTCAGCCCAGTTAGAGCTGTCATTAATTTTATTTGCAAAATGATGATGTCAAACATTCTAAATTTCAATTGAAAACCTTATTCTACCCGAACTATGGTTCTTGCTCCTGCTACTTATGAATAACACCAATGGTAAGCCTGCGGGGTATGCATTTGGATAAAGGGCGACTGGAATTCTGTACTCCAGTGAGGTACAGGCTCTAAGCCATAATCCAGTCCACTTTCAAAGAATTACGCCATATGAACTCTATTTAGTGAAACAGAAAAACAAGGCGTTCTCCTGGAAGCGCTTTATAAAAGAGCAATTTTCGAATCTGAGACACCTGCAGAAAATCAACATCCCATGTACGCAGTGTGGATATTCCCAGGGTCGGTCATCGCTGGAATCTAGTTACAACTTGGAAATCTCAGATTTCAAGCCCAAATGAGAGGGAGAAAGAGAACTACAATGCCAGATTATTTTCTCTAGAAGCCCTCCTGAGAAGGTGCATTGCCCTCCTATAAGAGAAGAGCTATCTGGATATGAGCAACAATTATCCCATTTGGTTCCTCAGACAGTGTGTAGAAGAGGTATTTTCCCCTCTGATGGGCTTCTCAGCCAGCCAAACCTTTTTGTTTCACATCCCACTTCTTTTATTTAACTACAGGAAAAGAAAACATGTCCCATTTGCAATTACTGGCTTAAAAAAAAAAACAACAAACACCTTCTGGTTTGCAACTCAGCAAGGAGAGAAACCTATTTGGCACTTTTTTTCCTCAGTGGCTCTCGGCTCATTCAATCCTTCTTCCACTTCTAAAATTCTTGCTTTGTGAGTTTTATCACCACTGACTCTTGTTAATGGCCCCCTCTTGTTTCTCACTCAGGTTTACAGCTTTTCTATTCTTCCCTCTGCCTCATTTTCATTTCTGCAGGTTTAGAACTCTGTGAATCATGTATTTTGGCCCTCTTGATACTGCCTTTTTAATTAAAAGTAATTTATCGGCTGCCATTTCTCAAGGGTAACCAGAGTGACTGATAACTTCCTGGCAGCCTCGAACCCAGATGAACCTGTTTCTCTTGGGGTCTAGGAGTCGGCAATCCTGTTCTCCATGGAAGCGGGGGCAGTGTGGCTGCTCCGTGGGTGTCTGGACTCAGGGGTGCAGCTAAGTCTGCTCGTTTCTCATGTCCCCCCCAAATGGGAGTACAGATGCTCTCAACTTTACTTTGACCCCACAAATGTATCTATACCTAATACGGGATCATCCTAACCTTTTCACATTTCCTCACCCCAACAAAGGAAAGCAAGGCTTACTGAAATTATGATTTAGCAGACATCGATTTTTTTATAACTGTAGTTTTTTATTTATAAAATCAATACACAATTATGGTAAAAGAAATTCAAGGAGCAGAGAAGGTAAAATGAAAAGTAACATTGTTTCCATGCTCTTTGCTTTCTCCAGGGGTAACCACAGCTAATGATCTCTCTGTCCCAGTATTCTTTGCTTTCTTCCTGGCCTTAACCAGGGTTTGGATTACAGATATGCTTGTTTACTTGCTTATTTTCTATATCCTCATCAGATCATAAACTTCAAGAAGGTAGGGACCCAGTGGACCAGAATATATGCCCAGAATATAATTTAGTGCCTATCACATCATAGACACCCAACAAATAACTTGATGGACACACATATGAAAGGAAATCTTCAGAAAGAAGACAAAAATAATGTCCTGGGACTGGCACACCTGTTTGCACTGCCCTGCCCTAGAACTTTCCTACAGTATTTACATTATGCTTACAACTGACTGTGTCTTGCACCACCCCTGAGAGACAGCCGGAAATGGTGCTTCCCTCCCCTTCCCAGTGAGGCTGTGGAAGTCACTAACCCCACATAATTTGTCCAAGGCCAATGTCAATGTAGGTGGTGGGCTGAACTATAAAGCTAGAGGACCTAGGTCCCACATCCAGCCTCCCACAGCTCTGCCAAAGCTCACTCAGAGTTCTCCGCTTTGTTTTTGGTAATGGGAAGGAAGAACGTGGGGTCTGGAGGTAGATGGGTCTGGGTTTTCAGTCTGACACGGCCACGTCATTACTCCCTGTGTCATGTTGGCCAAACGCCTAACTTCCTGAGTGGGAAATGCCCCCTTCCGCTTAGAGTGAGGGGTAAAGATGATGCCGTATGCAGTGTGTCTCATAGTAGACACGGAGAATATCTGTTCCCCTTTCTTCCTTCCCCAAAGATGAAAGACAGCCTTGTCAGCTGCAACTCAAGACATTTTTCTTCTTTTCACTCAAGCCCCACTGAAGGGGGACAGACAATAATATCCGGCTGTTCCCCCAATCTGTGATTTTATTTGCTGCGGCTTCGTGGCATTCATTTGAGGTCATTCGGAAATATCTAATCTAGCAACTCCACCCAGGGCCAGGATTCTAGGCTCCAAAGGCAGGGGTGAGGCCATGCCTCAGGGAAAAATGCTTCGGAACTTCCCAAGCCTGGAGCAAATTGGACAGCAGCAGTAGGTTCTGCTCACTTAGGCTACTCAGCACAGGGCTTTAGGTCTATCTGGTAGCGAATGCCAAAAAGAGTTGTTGCTTTTCAACTTGAACTTCAGGTAAATCAAACACTAGGAAGGCAGCAGGACCTGCTTGAGAAGAGCACTGGGGATCCCACAGAAGAGTCATCCATCATATGACAGTGGTGGCGGTGCGGGGCTGGGTGGGAGCCATGCAGTGGGAAACCCTTCCGATCCTAGTGAAGTACTAGGCCGGCCTCACTCAATCAAGGAGACCCGGTCAAGGATTTCTCAGAAGCTGAGATGTCAGGAAGGTCCCAAGCAGTTAGTGAGTAGAAACTAAGGAGGTCTCTGCCCTGAGAGGCTTTCTAACCAGACTGGTGTTTCTACAGACCCTTAGATGAATAGTGAGCCTTGGGGCACTGGGGTGGCTCAGTAGGTTGAGTGTCTGCTTTTAGCTCAGTTCATGATCCCAGTTCCTGGGATCGAGTCCCATGTCGAGCTCCCTGCTCATCAGGGAGTCTGCTTCTCCCTCTCCCTACTCTCTCCCTCCTTCCCTCTCTCTCCCTGCCAAATAAAATCTTTTAAAAAATCTTAAAAAATAAAATCTTAAAAATATATATCTTAAAAAAATAAAACAAAATGAATAGCGAGTCTTGCAATTCTTCATATATATATAAGGTGGCAGCCAGCTGATAGTGCCATATAAAGAGGTAGTGGAAATCACTACACACACACACACACACACACACACACACACCCTATACTGCAGAATCACCTCCTTCTTCCAGGCTCAAACTAGAATGTGCATCAAAGTATCAAAGTGCGGGTCTGACAGGTTTCCCTCTCTGGTTTTCCTCAATGGTTTCTTTTGTTCTCTCCCTCCTTTTAATGGCATGTTTTTGTTTTGCTAGGAGAAACTCATATTTACTTCCCAAACTCTTCTCATATATCTCCTATGATCACCACCCAGGAGAAATTCCGGGCTTAGCCTGTCCTCCTTTTTGGATCAGGCCTCCCTCTTTGGCCAGAGCCATTTCTGTGAGGCTTCACCCATCTTTCCTGGACTGGAGGGAGCCTTGTCCCCAGTGGGACAGACACTGGGTATGGGGGGAGCCAGAGCCGAGGGAGGGAGCTCCTCAGCGCAGACTCAGTCAGGACAGAGGTGACAGTTCTGCAGCACAGTGGGGCCACTCTGTCAAGAATAACAAAGTCCCTCACCATGGTGTAGCTTCAGAGACATGCAGGCTCAGTGGGAGGCCAGCCACACACTCAACTTTCGTCAGCTCCGAGCTATATTCACACATACATTTCTACCTCAGCTGAATACTTCAGCAGATAGTTCTGGGGAAAAAAACAGGAGTCCTGAGGCAGAAGAAAGGACACATTGAGATGGGAGAGCAAATGCTGGGAGGCAGCGCAGAGTTCCTGAATGATTAATGAGCAGGACAGAAGAGCAGCTGCAGGACTGCCTCCTGGGCTCTAGCCAAGCCTGAGGAAAAGGCTGGGGAAGGAGACCCAGGCAAGGATGTCTCAGATGCCGAGATGTCAAGAAGGCCCCAAGTGACTGGAGGAAACCAAGGCACAGTGGAGAAATCAAGACACTGTCTCCACGGAGACAGTTCTAATTTGCAAAATATCGTTATTGTCACATTCCTTTCACTAGTTAGCACCTAGCAACAGCAGGCAGAGGACAGGCCAAGGGAACTGGAAGAAGGAAGCTGAGGTCTGTCTGATGGGACTGGAAGCGGAGAGGCGCTCAGAGCCGGAGGTGCTGCTGCTCACAGCCATTCGCACCACGAGCTGTCCCCAGCACCCTCCAGAAGCACTGCCAACTGCAGGAGGAGTTGCTATCCCCTATTAGTGGCCTTTGATTTCCTTAAATAAATAGCATGATTTTAAGTCGGTAAAGCCTTTGTTCATTTATTCTGTATTATCTGACTCCCGGTCTCAGCCCACTGAGGTTGGCAGGTGCTTCAGAACACAGGACATATGTTCCTTTTCCACCCTTGCATCCTTGCCATCAGAACAGTGCTTGGCACCTCGATGGCACTCCGTGGAAGAACAGCACACAAATGAACCCAAGGAATCCTTATAGGAACCGAGCAGAACACTTTCCAGGCATACCAAGAACTGCCTCTAACACACACACTTGTTTTGTCCATCAGAATGTAGGCAGGTACGTAAAGATGCCTGCTTCCTGAACAGTTCTCCTGGAGAAAGAAAGCTCTTAAAAGTGCCCAAAACCCATCAGCCCGGTGGCCAGATGCTGCACAGGGGAGCTTTGTGGAACAGTAAGAGGTTATCTTGGGGGAGCAGAGGAAGAGGGAAGAGGCGAGTGGATACTGCCTGAGCCGGTCAGTGAAAATGCAGGAAGCTTTAGCCCAGAGTGTAGGGAGCAGCAAGGAAGAGGTGGTAAGTCAAAGGCCCCCCACCCAAGCGTTTAGAAAGGGAATGATTCTCCCTGAGCAGATGCCCTGCTGAGAGTTCTGCTGACAGGAGCTTCAGTGAGAGGTAAGCTTGGCTTGTAAACCGCCACTGTGGCTAGAAAAGCTCCGTCGTGGCTTTTGGGGGACGCAAGAGGAGGGGCGGCTGATGAGACCCCAGGACACAAAGACCAGCTCCTGCCTGAACACTCGGAACTGAAGCACTCTGCTGTCTGATCTTGTTTGGGAAGGGGCTACAACACAGCCTGGACTGTGAAAAGAACCTGCGGGGACCTGTGGGGATGGCCTATGAGTGGGCACCTGCTCCCGGGGCTGGCAGGACAGCCGGGTTCCTCAGGGTGTGTGGGGGGGGGGCGAGAGCTGCTTCCTTGGGCTACCCCTGAGTCTCCATGCCCCTCTGTCAGCTGGAGACAGTATCAGCGTTTTATGGTCCTTGTGCGCATTTGGTGAGATAATGTAATACAGTGCTTAGTATCCTATGCCTGCCTGCAAAGCTGCTGTCACGGGCCTAAGGAAGACAAAGCACAACTCACTGGCTTAATTTTTTTTTGTTTAAGATTTTATTTGTTTATTTGAGAAAGAGAGAGAGAGAGATTGAGCGCATGCAAGGGAGGACAGAAGGAGGGACAAGCAGACTCCCCACTGACCTCAGAGCCTGACATGGGGCTTGATCCCAGGACTCTGAGATCATGACCTGAGCCAAAATCAAGAAGTGGTCACTTAACCGACTGAGCCAGTGCCCCAACTTCCTGGCTTTAAATTCTTGTTCCATAACTGGACTTCATCCACTGCTGGTTAGTGTGGAAAGCTGGTGAGCGTGGAATACTATTTGTCAGTATCAATAAAAGTCACACATAGCCAAATCCGATGAGCCAGCAATTCTCCTAGAAGTACACTGAAAAGAAATGAACATCCACCAGCAGGCAGGCACACGAATGTTAACAGCTGTATTGTTCACAATAACCCCAGCCGGAAATAAACCAAATGTCCTTCAGGGAGAATAAGGTTACATTCACATAATGCGATAGACATAACAATGAAAATGAGCCAATCTATGCAACTCACAACACAGATGAGTCTCGCTAGCCTGATGTTGAACCCAAGATGCCAGGACAGAAGAGCACATACCATATGATGCCCATTTATAAATGTCTAGAAAATAAACAAAACTGGCCCCGAATGCTAGATGTCAGAAGAGTGGTCAGATTGCAGAGGTGGACAGTGACTGGCACATCCCAGTACCCACGGTGAGTGGCACAAGGCAGATTTCTGGGGGACGGAAAATGTTCTGGGTCTTCACAAGGATGGCGGTTCCGTGGCTGTGTCGCCTTGAAAAGATTCTTTGCACTTATGACCAATGTGGGCCTTTTTCTGAATGTATTATCTATGCGGTAAATAGCAGGATTGCCCTTAACCCTTGGCCGTCTCTCCAGTGGGGACAGTGTTGCCCTCCTAGTGTTGGGCTTGTTCATGTGACCTGCTTGAGCCAAGAGCAGGTTAGCTGGCAGGATATGAGCAGAGACATGAAATGTGTTCCTGTGGTTTGGTTTTGCCCTCTTGGGTTTCTATCATCGTTGTGAGACGATATGCCTCAGAGATGCTGCTTTTCTGGCCCAATTCCCAAAATAATACATATGTAATAGCTTCAACTACATGTGGAATCTGGTGCTGGAAGTCAGGCCTAGCCACTCAACTTGCAGGGAGGGGGAAAAAAAGATGATTGTTCGAAGCCACTGAACGCTGGTGTGCTTTGGTGTACACCATTACTGTGGCCATAAAGGACTGAGACCTTATTCTTTAGTAAAAAGTCTGTTCACATCTCTATGATCATCTTTATAATAGTCGCCTGTTTCAAGTTCAAGTCACTGGTGCCCACCTCCAGCACTTATATGAATGACTCATGATGACTCATGTCATAAGTCAAATGAATCGGTTTCCTTTTCTATAAATTGGGAACGATGCTTACTTTACAGTTCTCTTGGGAGGAGTTAATGCCCCAGCAGACCTAAAAGCACTTTGCAAATTGCAGAGCCCAATTTTAGAGGGATGAATGATGCGGGGCAGGAAGCCAGTGTGTGGCTCATGCCACACACCAGGCAAAGCTGCTTCCTGCCCACCAGGACCCAGCCTGACTCAAAGGGGGAGGCATACACGTGGGGAGGAAGGTCGGGAACAAATGTCCAGCCCTACACTAAAGCAGTCCCCCAGGTTTTGAGCCTAGTTCTGTGGGACCTACCCTTGAGGGATGCAATGATGCTTAGGTCTCTAGAAGGCCAGCCCATGCACTGGTAGAGTAGGCGGTTCAGGACCCTAGAAGGGCCACCCTTGAGTTCAAGTCTTTCCTCTCTCCACTCCACGTCTTTCTTGAGTCTGAAGAGCCATCATCAGTGCTTCGTTCCATTCTGTTGGCTGCTGCGTGCCTAACCATCCCTGCTAGTCCCCACTGCCTTCCATCCAACACTTCCTGTTTACACAGAACTGGCCATCTGTTCTCTCATTGTGCTGTTACTTGCATTGTGTGCCTAAGGAACCCAAGACTCCCAGAGATCAAGTGGTTCCTGTCAGTCCACTTAGTTAACAAGCATGAGGACTGAATTTGCTACAGGTTTTCTAACCAAGGATTAGGGCGGTAACTCACTCAAGTGAGCAAGAATTCCATCATTAAAGAACCAGCGGAAGCGTCAGGAAACAGGTGGCACTGGCCTGAGGGGACAGGACTAGTAAATTTTAACAGAGGAGAGTGGTGGTGGGGGATGGGTTTGGAAAATCAGCACCAGGAAGTCAGTGGACTTTGAGGAGGGCAGGGGAGGGGCAGATGAGGCAGTGGGGGAGGGAGTGCGAGGAGAAGGCCAATGCCCCGCTGCCCCTCCCCTCCCTGTGGGCCCACCAGGGGCAGTCTTTCCCTTGGGAGCAGCTAGGGCCAGCAGGAGGAGCACTTCCCCACCGCAGCTCTGGGAGAAAGGAAAGAATGCACTGGAGTCCAGCTGGCTCTGCCGTGCCGCAGCCTTACCTCCTCTTCAACACTAGCAGTCTGAAGGTGATGCTGCCACCACGTTCTCCAATGACAGCCCCCCTTGGGGATGCCCCCACTGACCCTGGGGGGAGGATGTGAGGAGGTCAAGGGCCGACAGTCTCCTACCACAGGGTCTTCTCTCTCCTTCCCTGTCAACCCTGAGCCCCGCCCATGGCCTGCCCCACAGTGGTTCCTGCGACCAGTACAATCCTGTGTCAAGATGGGGAGAGCTGTGCTGAAGGGATCCTCGAACAAAGCTGTACTTAAGCAAACACACGCTTCCATCAGAGTGCAGACAGCAAGGGCCCACTTCCGCTGATTCAACAAAGCACAGCAACCCTGGAGGCAGGGATGGGCGCTGGAGTGGGGTCCTGCTGTTTTCTTTGCAACAATGTTCCCATGGGTTGAGTAGAAAAATCTCCCATTGGCAAGGTGAGGTGTCACTGCTCCTTGCCTGGGTACCAGCTCAGCTTGGCCTTGTTCGGAAGCAAGTTTCTCCCCCTTTCTCCAGAACCAAGTGGGTTCTGTGGCTGTGACCTACCTCCGTGGGCCGAAGGCCGTTCTGTTTCTGGGTCAGAGGACCTGAGTTGAGGCTCTGGGGATTCGGGCACTGGGTCCCACAGCTCATCTTCTTGTCTGCGTTGGAGAGTCCACCTGGAGCTGTGGACCGCGGCACACCGCTGGAGGACAGTCCATCTTCCAGCACACCTTGGGGAGGGAAGCAGAGGATGGCACTGGAGGCTTGCACATGACAGTTGCTGCAAACGATCCCCAAGAATGCGGGCAAAAAAGCCACAAAGAAATAAGAAGCCAAAAAGAAGTCCCACTATGTGGAATTACATGTGTATGGAGTTTAAAATATATATAAATATATATAGTTTTTAAATATACACACACACAAGATGTGTGTGTGTGTGTGTGTGTGTAGGTTCCATGCCCAGTGTGGAGCCCGATGTGAAGCTTGAACTCATGACCCTGAGATCAAGACAGACGCTTGACTGAGCCACCCAGGTACCCCTTTGTGTATTTTTTTTTAACAAAAATGAGACTTTAGAATAATTTTGTAACCTGAAACTTTTACTTAACGATACATCAGTGACGTTTTTCCATGCAATTCAATACTCTGCCTTATTAGTTTTCACCCACTTAGTCTGCTATTGCATGGATGTGTCTCCATTTTTTTTTGTTTGTTTTTTTTTTAGATTTTATTTATTTATTTGACAGAGAGAAACACAGCGAGAGAAGGAACACAAGCAGAGGGAGTTAGAGAGGGAGAAGCAGGTTTCCTGCCAAGCAGGGAGCCCAATGTGAGACTCGCTACCGGGACCCTGGGATCACAACCTGAGCTGAAGGCAGACGCTTAACAACTGAGCCACCCAGGCACCCCTATTTTTATTTTTTTTAAACTAAGTTTAAATTTTTTTAAACTAAGCCCAATGTGGGGCTTGAACTCATGACCCCAAGATCAAGAGTTGGATGCTCTACTGACTGAGCCAGCCAGGTACCCCTCTGTCTCCATTTATTTAATCCCCTCTACTTGGTTATTTGTTTTCACAATAAATGTCACTGTGGTTGAAACTCCTTATGCTTAAAGCTTTATTCTCCTTTTTAAAAAAGATTTATTTATTTATTTATTTGAGAGAATGAGAAAGAGACCAGGGGAGGTGCAGAGGAGAGGAAAGGGGAGCATCTCAAGCAGACTCCCCAATGAGTATAGAGCCTGATGCAGTGCTTGATGGCACAACCCATGAGATCACGACCTAGAACTGAAATCATGAGTTCAACACTCAACCAACCAAATCATCCAGGCACCCCTTAAAGCTTCATCCTCAATTACTTCCTTAGGATAAATTCCTACAAGTGGTGTTACTGGTTTGAAGGTTATACAGTTTTTACGCTATTCCATCTCAAGGCGTTGGACTGAGCACGTGTTCCTTCCATAACAAATGCCAAGAAATGATAGGATGAGGGGCGCCTGGGTGGCTCAGGTGGCTAAGCATCTGCCTTTGGCTCAGGTCATGATCCCAGAGTCCCGGGATGGAGCCCTGCATTGGGCTCCCTGCTTGGTGGGAAGCCTGCTTCTCCCTCTCTCACTTCCCCTGTTTGTGTTCCCTTTCTAGCTGTGTTTCTCTCTGCCAAATAAATAAATAAAATCTTTAAAAAAATGATAGAACAAGGTTTAAATAAATAGCCTCACTGAAAAGCAAGAGGGCTACATCGAGGAATACATGGCTGAAGAGTGCCTGCCTGAGCAGAGAAAAGGTGGCCCGGGAAGCACGAGGGGGAATAGCAGGTGGGAGACAAGAAGTGGGCCCAAGTTCTGCAGTAGCCACGGGGAGGCCAGAGGCAGCCAGGTCGGTCACTCTTGTCCTCTAGCAGCCAAGGCCAGTCAGCAGTCACAGAGCCCTCTGTGAAGTAGGATATTGTGCTATGACAAGAAATACATACTTGGTCTTTCCCCCCAGTTCCTGGCATAGATCTCCAACTCTTCTGGTAGTTTCCTGAGTGATGGGGTGATAGGAGCATCTTTTGTTATAACATTTGGTCTTTGCTCAAGTTCATGACACAGAGTTCCTAAATCCCTTGGAATTTTGTGGGTGATAAAAGAGACAGGACCACCATTTATTCTAACAAGCGACTCTCGGAGGTCCCCTTGATAGCTTCCGGGTAGGGGCCTATTGTCAGAAATACCAAATCTTGACTAAGAGCTTGGAACTTTCAGCCCCACTCCCAAACTCTGGGGAGGCGCTGGAAATGGAATCATTTGATCATGCCTACATGAAGAAACCTCCAATTAAAAAGCCCTTAAATAACAATATTGAGGGAGCGTCCAGATTGGTGAAAGCATCCATGTGCCAAGAGGGTGACAAGCCCCAACTCCATGGGAATCTTCCAAACCTCGCCCTATGTACCTCTTCACCTGGCTATTCATTTGTATCCTTTATAATATCATTTGCCATAAACTGGCAAACATTAGTAGAATGTCCCTGAGTTCTGTGAGCCATGCTAGCAAATTACTGAACCTGAAGAGGAGATATAAGAACTCTAATTTACAGCTGGCTGGTCAGACATACAGGTGGCGACCTAGGGCTTGGGATTGGCGTCTAAAGTAGGGGGCAGGCTTGCGGGACTGAGGCCTTCACCTTTGGGGGCTGTGCTGACTCCAGGTAGTTGGTGTCGGAACCGAACTGAATTGTAGGACACCCAGTTGGTCAAAATCCAGACATTACAACCTCAATCAATTAGAAGTTCCAGAAGGGGAGAGGAGAGAAAAATGAAGGGAAGCAATATCCACAGAAATAAGAGTATTTCAGAACTGAATGAAGAAAGATGTGAAGTCCCAAATTGAAATATCCTAACAAAAATTTGACAAATGAAAAGAAATCCAACCTAGTGAAAATTCAAAGACTGTCAATAACAAGAAAAGCTTCAGAAGAAGAAAACAAACAAAAACAAAAAAGTGGAATGAGATTGACATTAGATTTTTTATCAACAAGCAATGGATATAAGAAAGTATGGGACAGTGACTTCAAGATTTCAAAGAATATGTACGTTGTAATGTCTTCTGTAATACATTGCCAGATTTACCTCTATAAATCTCCCAATTACCCTACTGCCTCTGCCAACAATATATGAAATGGCAGTATTCTCCAAACCCACACAAACCCTGAATATTTTATTTTTTGTTTCTCATGTTTGCCAATTTAAGGGGCAAAATAAAGTATCTCACTGCTTGGGTTTACACTGCTTGATGTATAAGATACTATATTGTTTATGTGCCTACTGGCGCATTGTGTGGGGCTTTTTTTAAATTGTCAAGTCATTTGCCTATCTTTCTTTTGGGGAGTTATCCTGGGTTTGCTTTTAATCAAACTTAAGGAAAACAAACAAAATCTTTTCGCAGAATGCTGAGAAATTACTTGCCATGAGGCACGCATCAGAAGCACAGCATGTCTGAGGTTCGAGGAGAGGGAGGGTGGGTTGACTAGGCCGAGATGGTGAGGCCACAGTCCCAATGCAGCTGAAGCTGCAGTGATCCAAAGAACACACATGTCCACAGGGCACCCACCTGTTCTGCAAATGCTAAGAGGCTCTCAACTGTGGCAATGGGATAGAAATCAGAATTCAAAACCTCAAAAGTAGAAAACGGCAGGTGCAGAGTTTCCTGTCAGGCTGTAGTGTGTTGGGCACTCTGGATGTGTTCCAGATGCACAGAGATGGGGCTTCTTTCAGCTCAGCTTGCCCTGCACCTTCGGGGTGCCCTTCCTCTATCAGCTGGCAGCCTACCCCCATCACTTCTCATCCCCCCTCCATCTTACACCTAAAGGGCCTCAAATGCATGTGTGTGGACTCCCCCCCCCACCCCACAGCACACATATTCAATCTCCACCTCTAGTTGCCCTGTGGCCCAGGGGAGTACTAACCTAAAGAATGAATTAAGAGAAGAGGCCCATGAAAAACCCGGAAGCAAGTTTGGCGTGATTTGGGCCGGTAATTCCAGGGTCCTAGCACCCACAAAAGAGTCTAGAACAGATCTTCTCAGTGTGATCCAGGAACCAAAATGTTGTTTCTGGTCTGCTGTGACTTAAGAATAAAAACTGAATGCGAACATTTAGAAATTTCTGTGGCACCTCTGACATTACTGAAACATCTGAGAGTGAACTTGTGTGACTGATTTCTCTGATTTAATAGGAGAAAGACCAGTTCCAGGGCTGTTAAACTCACAGAGTGAGTCCCAAAGGGTGTGAGCTGTATATTATCCATGTGCAGTAAGACCACATGTTTGTGATGGACTTGGAAAAAAAGCAACTCATCCTGAAGGAGGGCTAGGGACTTTGTGAGGTATGTTTCTGCCCTGTAGGGAAGAGTGGGACCAAGTGGGGTGGGGGCAGAAAAGGAAACATAAGACCAAGACAGAAGGTCCATATACTTTAGGGTAGAACTGCCTTCAGCTCTTGGGATTACTAAGTGGGATTCAAAGCTAGCCAGTACTACCTTGACTGTTTACCACAGTGGGCCATAAGAATGTTAACCATTTTCTATGCTTGGTATCTGGGTTAAAGGTAGGTAAGAGGCACCACTGAGCCAACCACTGAATATACCATGGTGCTTCCAGCCTGGGTAGGGATGTCCACCCCCATGTCTTACTCTAAGACATTCAAGGCATGTATGTGACCCCCCAATCCTCCCCATGCCCATGGTCACCAATCAACCCAGTTGCTAACCCAGGAGGAAGAAGGCAAGGCAGAAAAGGGAGGCTAGGGGCACAGGTGCCAAGAGCAGTCAGTGGAGAACACATCCCAGGGAGGCAGAGAGGCAATAAGAAGTGGAACCAAGCATGAATCAAAGCTCCAAGCCTCTGGCAAATGCTCCATTGTTCCACAAGACTTCACTTACAAACCAGAAAATAAAAGATAAAATTACTAAGAATTTCAAAAATGCCGCAGAACATTAAATCCTAAGTACAGAGCCCCTTCCCGGCTCAGCAGAACCTGTGTGGCTGCACGGGTTGCTCACCCATGAAGCCAGTCCTGCCAACACTTAAAGATCAAAGCAGAGCGGCGATGGCTAAGGCACACGCAGCCACTCCTGCATTCTCAGCAGCCCCTCCACTCCGAGGGCATCTCTGCACCGCTGTAGGTTTCCTAGGAAAATGACTGGAAAATCGTTCATTTGGTCCAGTGTTTTCAGTTTTCATTGGTGGCTAATCAAAAGTCAGAACTCTGGTTTCTTAATCCCCAATCCAGGGACTTCCTCATTGATTAAAAATAGGAATAACAATTCAAAAAAAAAAAAAGGATAACAATTCCTACTTTATAGACATTGTAAGGATTGGATAAGACAACATATATAAAGGTTCCAACATGTTTGGCACATACATTGTACTTATTTTTATGTGGCCCAATACCACTCTCTCGTCTCTTGGTGGTGCCCTTCTCCATTAGCTGCATTAGTTACATACTTGATTTATGAGTCATACGACTGATGCCCTATGTGCTAAAGGACTGACCCAGGGAGCCTGATGAATAAGCAGAGAAGCTAACAGTGAGCAGGGGCCATCAGCCCAGTGTGCTCAGGAGGTAACCTCAGAGGGTCAGGAACATGGGGTCATTTACTGTTACTACTGCCTACCATAAACCAGGTGATTCTGCTGCATGGCTTTAAGTTAAGTTGTATTTGCTAGTTCCAAAAGTAATAGATTGAATGTTAGAAAATGTGAGAGTTATAGCGAACCACAGAGGAAGAATAATTTTTACCTCATCACCCAGAGCTATCTCCTGTTAACAAGGTGCTAAATGTCTTTCTGGCAGATACTGTTGGCGTCCATCCATGCCCACCTACTGGCCCCTGCCCCCACCTCCTGGCTGCAGTGGATCTTGGTGGCTAGTAGCTCTTGGCTGCCCTCTCCTCCTAAGCCTTGCCCTTAGCTGAAAGAAGTCCCCTTACCAGGAGAATCCTGAGCAATTACATCAGGTAGAGCCCAAGGCCAATAATCAACTAAAAGTGGGGGAGGGGGTGTACAGTATCTCAGCCCTCTTGCCTCTGAGCAGGACAATTTCTGTCCCTTTGCTCCAAAGCAACCCATTGCATCAGGCTGAGGCTAGACTAATCCTGAAACCCAATCTCTGTCCTGCTCCTTCCCCTAGCCCATCCTACTACTTCCTTATTGTCTCTCTCATAGAATTCCCTTCCCAGTAGTATCTCCAGGAGTCATTTCCATAAAATCCCCTTCTCAGGCTCTGCTTCCAGAGAACCAAACCTAGGATGTATATAGCCTGCATGCTGGATATATTCCTTCTGCTCCATACACACTCTCCCCTCCTCCCCACCTTGTTCTATGTTCCAGGACACTGACCTGAATGAACCACATCAATGGCAAATGAACCCATTTGCCAATGGGCACCACTAGCTACCAAGCAGAGGGGTCTAGAGTAGCATACTGAGGTCGGGGCTTTGTTCCCCTAGGTCCCTCCCTGCAGGGTCCCCATGGGTGCACTGTGTCCTCTCTACATTCCTCCACCAAAAAAATGTACAGAACCAAGAAAAGCCAGAGCGACTATGCAATTAGGAGGTTCCTGATGACTTCTGGGAAGGCTGAGTGGTGGGAACAGAGGGCAGATGGCAAGTTGTTGAGTAGGAACTTACAGATGCTGCATCGGTCAGGGTTCTCAGCTACAAGCAACAGAAATTGACTCCAGTGAATTAAAGTAGGAAACCAATTCATTTAAATGACCTGGGAGTCTCTCACACCTTTTGGGAGGGTTGGAGGTTGAGGCACAGACGTTATCTTTCCAGGTATAATGTCCCAAATCCCTCCATGGAGCTTGTCCTACCAAGCCCTCCACCCTGGAAGCTGGCCTCAGCATTGCTGTCACATTTGTAATAAGAAATCATTGTTTTTCAGAAATTCCTAAATTTTACTTGGCAACCCTACCAGGAGCCAGGTGCCCCAGGCGGGGAGACATTATTGTGAAAACTGCATTGTACCAGACCTGAGCTACACCTGCAGCTCTACTCCATGTCAGTCCTCTCAAGCCTGAAAGATGAGAAAGTGACTCTTATTTTACAGCAGAAGCAGCTTAAGTTTAATGCAGGTTTTGTATGTTTCCAAAGCTTGTGGTCTTAGCAAGTATTCACATATCCTTCAAAGAAAAAAAAACAAGTCAGCAGTTGTCAAATCTTAGTGGGCATGAGACCCAGCTGGGGTGTCTGTCAAAATGCAGATCCTTATGCCCCACCCCCAGAACTTCAGATTCAGTAGGGGCCCAAGAATATGCATTGTAACAAGTTCCCTCCACCCTACCCATTTCCAGTGATTCTGAGATCTGGAATCCTTTTTTTTTTTTTTAAGATTTTATTTATTTATTTGAAAGAGAGAAACACAGCCAGAGAGGGAACACAAGCAGGGGGAGTGAGAGGGAGAAGCAGGGAACACAAGCAGGCCGAGCAGGGAGCCCTATGTGAGGCTCCATCCCAGGTCTCCAGGATCATGACTTGAGCCGAAGGCAGTCGCTTAACCAACTGAGCCACCCAGGCGCCCCTGAGATCTGGAATTCTAAAGACTGCACTTTTAGGCTGCTGACATAGAGACTGATGCTCATGCTAGTTTTGAGGGTTATGTGCAAGATGCCCAACTATATTTCCTTCCACAGTGAACTCTAGTGGTAGATTGAGGGACATCTGCACGCCCCAGGCGGTATGTCTTTTTTGACCTCCTTGACAAAATTTTCATTCCATCCAGAAGACAAACCAAATCACTGACTTTGCCAAAAGATGGGAAACAGCTGTATCCAAAGCTTCCAGTAAGGTGCAAGCAGTGACTTCTTGCCAGTTCCTTGCTATTCTGGAAATGCAGCTGGGAGGGGGGCAACATAGAGAAATTAAAAGTGATAGCTGGAAGCCATGTGGTGAGCAAGACAAGGGGCAACCACTCTGTAACCCAGGTTTCCTTTGGTGAAGGTGATCTCTGTGTCCAAAGTCATTGAAAGCACCGGCAAGTCCTACCCTCAATGACTGAAAACCAAAGTAGAAGACACTAGCAGTCTATCTGGGAAGAATCTCCTAAAGTCACATCAGATGAAATTCTGGTTCGTCAGTGTCTGGGCTCAGGCCCTGAGCACATGGCTGAGGATAATTTTGTCTGAACTGAGGTATATATGAAATAAACAACAACCACTCAGCCACATAGCATTGGTCTCCTTATTTTTCAAAATGAACCTAAAATGGAGAGGTATCTGTCATTTCTTCAATCTGATGAGTAATTTTTGAGCATACACCATGTATAAGAAGCTATGTGGCTTTTGTAAGGCTAATATCAGGATATCCTTTAAAAATGATAAGCAACCCTTACATTTATTGTCAATTGATTATGAATAAGGGTGTCAATGGGGAAAGAGTTTTTTCTATTCTTTTCTTTTCTTTTTTGGGGGCAGACAGGGGAGAGTTTTTTCAACTAGAGTGTGGGGCAACAGGATATTTACATTTGAAAGAATGAAATTGGACCCCTATCTCACACCATTTACAAAGGTTAATCCAAAATGGAGAAAAATATAAATGTAATTTCCAAAACTATAAAACACTTAAAAGAAAATATAGGCATAAATCTTCATAAACTTGGATTAGACAACAGTTTCTTAAAAATGATCCCACAAGCACAAACAACAATAACAAAAACTAGACAAATTGGGCATCACCAAAATTTAAAACTTTTGTGTCTCAAAGGACATCATAAAGAAAGTGAAAAGACAATCCACAAAACAGGAGAAAAATTTTTGCAAATTTATATCTGATAAGGGACAAATAACCAAATGATAACATAGGCAAAGGATATGAATAGACATTTCTTAAAAAAAAATGCAAATGACCAGTAAGCACATGAAAAGATGTTCAACATCACTACCTATCAGGAAAATATAAATCAAAACCATGAGTTACTAATTCACACTCACTGGAATGGCTGTAATAGAAAAAGGCAGATAATAACAAGTGTTGGTGAAGATATGGAGAATCTGGAACCCTCATTCACTGCTGGTAAGAATAGTGAGCCCACTTTAGAAATCAGGCTGGCAACTCCTGCAAAGGTTAGACAGAGAGTTACCATATGACCCAGAAATTCCACTCCTAGGTATATACTCAAGAGAAATGGAAACCCACGTCCACACAAAGACTTGTGTGTAAGTGTTCACAGCAGGGTTACTCACTGTAGACCCAAAGTGGAGACAGCCCTAATATATAACAATGACAGATGGATGAATAAAACACGGTATATACATACAATGGAATATTGTTTGGCAATAAACAAAATGAGGTACTGATACATACTATGACAGTGATTAAACCTTGAGAACATTATGTTAAGTGGAAGAAGTCAGTTACAGGTCACATAGTATACTACTCCATTTATATGAAGTGTGTAGAAATCTCTAGACAGGAAGATAGATTAATAATCACCTGGAGCTGGGGTTGTTTGGTGGGAAATGAGGAATGATTACTAACACACAAAAGATTTCTTTTTAAGGTGCTGAAAATGTTCTAAAATTGATTTTGCACAACTCTGAGAATAGACTAAAAACCACTTAATTGTACACTTTTTAAGCAGGTTAATTGTATAGTATGTGAATTATAGCTCAATAAAGCTGTAATTTTAAAAAAAATGTCAGCATCTCATTTTGGAATCTTATACTGTATAAAGAAAAGAAAGAAGCACATCTGGCTTTGAACAGCTATGGTCGGGAGAGAAAATGACCAATGGACTTGTCTAGTCTACAAGGATAACAGCAGGTTCGAGTCGAACAGTTGCCAAGGCCATGGGTCCTGAGTAGGAGGGTGTTGGAGGGCCCTTCTTCCCTGAGGCGAGTTGCCAGCCTATCACACCTGCCCTTGGCCATGGGCACTGGTGGTGCAAATGGCCTACCCCAGTACCCGCAGCATGCAAGAAAGACGCCCGCTGAGTGCAACAGCTGGAACTGAAAGGATCCTAAGGAGAAACAGGAGGAGTCCCATCTGCCCTCGGTGAATTCAGGCAGGCCTGGAATCTTCCCTCCCCAAGGAGACATCCAAGGACAGCCAACGGGAGCTGATGAAATGAGAGGCAGCCAAAAGGAACAATCAAGATCTCACTCTCCTTCTCTGTGCTGATACTGTTAGAATCTGTCAGTCTTACTCTTCCCTCTCTCCCTTTGATCCCCTCCTTCACGGCTTCTTCCTCATCATCATAAGTGGTCACTTCCTTGTTCTTTTCTCCTCTTTCAATTAGCCAGTCATTCAAAAACAGTTGTTCCGTGCCTACTATGTGCTCGGCATTCTGCTGGGTGCGGGTCACACCCAAGTTTAGGGAGCAGGAAGATCACGGTCTCTCAGTGAAATCTTCCCTCCACCCACTTTCCCTTTCTCTTTGCCTTGCCCAGTCTACACTAAACCCTCCAGTTCCATAGGGGAGAGGATAATGGGAGATGGATGGCAGTGGTTGAGTTCGCATTGGCAGGGGGAGATGGAAGATAAGAATTGGAGCTGGCGTTGACAATTATCTGTGACAGGTGGAGGGCGAGGCAAGGTGGCAAACATTTAGAAGACAAGGCATCACATTCATGATGCATCTAACTTCCCCATCCTCTTCCAAGCAACTCAGTCTGGATCCCACCTTCTTACTCATGCTGAAACTGCCTCTCCAGGGAATTGTTTACCTGAGCAATGCCTCACAAGTGATGCCCTTAGCCTGGAACCCGCCTAGGGGGACACACCACTGGCTGGGAAGGAAGTCCCTGGGAATAGGGTGGAGTCCCAGGAAGGCCCTCCAGTGCCCGCTGCCATCCTTGGCCACAGCCCTGCCCATCATGGCCCCATTTCTGCTTGAACAGGAAGGCTTACTTTGATCTTTTATTCCTAACCCACTTCCTTGTGTGTGCAGACAAGGTGTGCTGACTTGCGGCCTGGCTTCTTCCCACCACTTCAGCAGATCTGATCAGTTGGGGATTTAAAAACAGCCCAGGGTTGTACCCTAATACTGCTCCAATGTCTAACCCCATGCTAGCCTTCATGGCCTGCCCTTCAGTCTTCTACTTAGTGAAATTTTTCTTTAGGGAAAGAGTCTTCCAGTGAAATTTTCCTGTTTTCTTTTATTCCTTGGTTCATTTTGGGGGGTGGTTAGCCCTTTAAGGAAGTGGCAGCTTGTTTCCTGGCTGCTCTTTTTTTTTTTTTTTTTTTTTTTTTTTTTTTTTTTTTTTTTTTTTTTTTTAATTCCTTGACACTTTGTGAGTTTAGTGTAACCAGCTTTTTCAGCAGGCTCTTTCCAGGCTGGCTGTAGGTGGCACTAAATTGGCCTCTAAGGTGGATGTTAGAAATTAGGCGATACACCCTTGTTAGATAGAAGAAGTCTGTGTGGGGCAAGCCGAATTAGCAGATTTAAGTCAATTGTATTAACTCTTGACATTTGAAAATCATCCAAAGCAACAAATCAATCCTCTAGCATTTTTAAGTGTCTACACTAACACTGGGCTGCTCTAAGTGGAGATAAAACATCTGTCTACCTGAATTCTTTATGCTTTTGTCCCTTAACTAGAAACCCCACAGTTTATTTAAAAAGCATTGAAAAATAGGGACATGCAAAATTTAAAAAACCAAATACCTATCTTCTTACCTACCAGAATGGCAAAAGTTAAGTCTGATAATATTCAATGTTGAAAGGGTGAGGATTCATGGGTGCTCTCATCGGTTGCTGGTGGGACTGCAAATAATTTTGGAGGACAGTTAACAGAATCTATTCAAGTTTAAAATACACACACGATTATGAGTCAGCGATTCCAGTCTACTGTGGAAAACCTCTTACCACTGCACAAAGAGGTCTATTGAGGACATTCTTTATATCACTGGAACAGTGGAACATGGAATCAACACAGCCAATCAGCAATTGGGTAATTACTAAATAAACTGTGCTTTACCTGTACTACAGAATTCTATACAATTTAAAAGTATAAAGATTTATACGAATAGAAGTCCAATATGTAATAATGAGTGCAATAAGGCAAGTAGAGGATAAATATGTAAAAATGACAGGTTTTACATAGGAAAAACACTGTTCATTATACTTTTTTGCACAGTAATACACATGTGTGCATATATTTGTATGTGTATGTGTGTGTGTGTGTGCACCCAACAACCTGATAACGATGTTTATCTCTGAGGAAAAGGCAAAATCAGAGGGTGGTTGATGGGGAGCCTTATCTATAACATGTCTACTTTTTAAATACATTCCTTCTGAAATAAAAATGATTTTTTAAAAATAGAGCCATGTCATATTCTGCCTTTTCTCATTAGTAATGGCTTTGACCTAGAATATCTGGTTATTTATATTTTAGTTATTAGATTATATTTAATCATCACATATGCTATCAAAAATAGTTATCAAATATAATGACACACAGAATAAGGCAGCACACAAGCATTAACACTTTGCTATTAGTCCATTCTACAAAGAAAGGTGGATCATTTTAAAATCAAGGGATGAGATATATAACCCTCTGTAGGGCCGCCAGACAGCTCACTGGGGCCCCTAACAGTGCGTGTGGGTGTAACTAATTATAGATGTTGGTTAGAATCTAGGGATCACTTACATGACTGAAATCAGGCATGCTCAGTCCCCAGAGAGGAGAGGATTCTTGCACAGTGTTTAGAAGAAAGGACTGAGCATTGTTGACATGAAGATAATAGAAGAAATGAAAGGAAAGTCACATTCGTGGGCCTCCACTGAGTGCCAGCCCATGCTAAGAACTAAGGATATAAAGACAGGAGGACTCCTGAAAGGCCTGGTAGCTAAGAGCATGGCGTTGGAATTTGGTCCCCAACTCTACATCTCTGCCACATCGACCATTTAAATAGGTCTTACAATCCCTTATTTTTTCAGAAGAGGAGACTGAGGGTCACGGAGCTTAAGTACTCTGCTTGAGGTCGCATAGCTGGGGCGGGAGCCAGGCTTCCACGCCAGGTATGCCAGACTCTAAAACCTTTGCTTTCAAGGCAACTGTGTTTATTCACATCATTTAAAAAACAACAACAAAAAGAAAACCTACAATGAATCATGTTCTCCCTTTTCAAGGCTAGGCAATAACAGAGATATATGATATCATCAAAAGAAAAAAAGGCTTTTTGTTTGTTGTTAAAAGATAATCCGCATCTTACACATCTTACTCCTCAGGGTGGGGCTGGTCTTTAGTACCTGGGCGCCAGGGTGGCTTCTGCTCAGGTCATGATCCCAGGGTCCTTGGATGGAGCCCTGAGTCAGGTTCCCTGCTCAGTGGGGAGCCTACAGCTCACCCTGTGTTCTTTCTCTCCATCAAATAAATAAAATCTTCAAAAAAAACAAAAACAAAAAACAAAAAACAACTTATAATCCAACTATACCTGCCAGCAGATTCAAGTGGGTGGCGATGAAGTGCAGACAGGGAGATGAGTGTGTTTAATTAAACCACCTTGGTGCATTCTCTACCCCTTGGAACCCTGAAATTGTTGTTCTGCCAGGTGCTCAGCCCTGGGTCACCCACTAAACATTCATTGCTTGTCCTCAAACACCCAGAAGCCATTGCCAAGGCTCACTGCCTGCACCCAACCCCTCCGGTATTTCAGGGACACAGCCAGCTGGCCTTCGGCAATCCCTGCTCTAGGCGGGATCGTGACTACTTGCTCCAGGATGGAAGAGAATTCCAGGGAAGCAAATAAAGCTGCAGTGTTGCAGATACCTGGTGATCCAGTCAAGGGGATGAGAGGAGCTGTGGAACAAGGGGATAGAGGGCTGTGGATTCCACTCCCCACTGCACAGACAGAACAGTCTTTGAGGACTAGGCATCTGATCCAACCCCATCCTTTCATTGACTTCTCCGTGCCTTTGGGATAAAGTCCCTAATCCCGACATGTCCTGCAGGGCTCTATGTGAGTGGTCTTGCCTCCCTTGGCTTCATGACTTTATGCTCTCCTGACCATTCCCTATGTTCCAGCCTTATTGGACATTGAAGGCACCTCACTGCCCTTATCATGCCACCCCTTCTATAAAATGCTCTTCCTTTGGCCTGGTTACTTCTCTGCCTCAACTTGAGCATGACTTCCTTGCAGGAGGAGGGCAAAGGGGCTTCCCAGACTCCTTGCTCACACTAGGTTGGATCCCTCTGGCTCGTCCCATAGCACCTTGTACTTCTTTGGAGCATCCAGCCCTGCTGGAATTTTTTGTTCCCTGCCTGCCTGTCCTGATAGGTTGCTCTGTGAAGACAAGGACCATGCATATCTTGCTCACCACCAAGCGTGGCATATATTAGGCATTCAAGAAATGTTTGTTGAAAGGGTACTGCACTACTGAGGAGGATGCCAGAGCCAGGGCCATCGCTGTAAGAAGAAGCTGTCGTATAGACCTCTATATGTTGAGTGCTTTCTCCCTTTTGTATGTAAGGGCTGAAGTTCCAAAGGAAGCAAGTACAAATGTGACCCATGCTTGCTGTTCTGATTACTGTGCAGTTATGAGGGAGCGAAGGAAGGAGTGCACGTAAACAGTGAAATCAGCCTCCAACAGACCTGTCCTATGATGCAGATCCCTCTCCCCACATCCTTTTCAGGTTTCTGTGGCTCCTAAGGGCCCCCAGTCAAGGCTGACATCTTTCCAGGATCCAGGGCTAAATACAAAGACAAAGATAGTACTATAGGTCTCCCCAGGCTCCATTTTCACTGTAGGGGTTTGTGCTGCTAAAAGAAGGGATGGCATCTCATAGTGAACATCACAGTCCTCTGGTGAAAGCAGTTGTCCAACAATCTCAGTTAAGGTCAAGCTGAACCGAGGAACAAAAAGGGCTGGTGAGAGGGCTGGGCAATGTTGCCGGGGGGCTGCTGACAGTACAGACAAGAACTGAGTCACCTTAGGCTGTCTTTTTCCTCTCTCTACAGAGGGCTACACTGATGCTAGGAAGGGGAGCTTTGATGATGGGGCTCTGGAAACATGCTGATAACCTAACCCTTGGGCCTCTGATTCCAGGATGGAAAGTCTCCAGGGGCAACTTTGTGTAGAAAAGGAAGAACCCTCAAGCTTCCAAAATGTTCCCTCTTCTCTAGTAATGCTTGAAATTCCTTACCTGGGGGACAGTATCCTTTACACTACAATTAGCACTAAACTTTAAAATTTAGTTAATTCCAGGAGAGAGATAGGTAACTTAAGTTCACCACTTCCCCTATTCTCCCAATCATTTCAGAACAGGAAGGATTCTTTTTTGCTAGAATGACCTCATGGCTGTTTCTAAGTTTAAGAATCCATGTAAAGGGGCTCCTGCATGGCTCAGTCGTAAGGTATCTGCCTTTGGCTCAGGTCATGGTTCCAGGGTCCTGCAATCCAACCTCACATTGGGCTCCCTGCTTAGCAGAAAGCCTGCTTCTCCCTCTCCCACTCCCCCTGCTTGTGTTCCTTCTCTCTCTGTCTGTCTTTCTGTCAAATAAATAAATACAATCTTAGGAAAAAAATTAAAAAAGAAAAAGAATCCATGTTTTAAAAAAAAAACAGTGGAAAGGAATCGAAGAAAAGAGCAACATTCAGTTGATTTATTCAGTTGATTTATTTAGGTTTAGGTGGAAAAGGAACAGGAAGCAGAAGAGTGGTATGGGCAGAAGGAGAGAGGAGAGAGATTTGGGGAGAGGGGAACCACTGCCTGGTTTGTAAAAAAAAAAAAAAAAGTCTGAGTCAGAGGATTTCCAAGACATTTTGTTGTGCGTCAAAAATAAACTCCTTATGAACTCCTGCCATTTGCGACAACATGGATGAACTTGGAAGGCATTATGCTAAATGAAAGAAACCGGACAAAGAGAGACAAATACTGCATAGTATCACTTTTATGTGGAATCTGGGAGGAGAAAAGAGAGAGAGAGAGAGAAAGAAAAGGAAATAAAAGAAAAAGTTGAACTCAGAGAGATTAGAAAAATGGCTGTCAGGATGTGGGAGTGGGAGAAATAGGAAGAGCTGGTAAGCGACGCAAGCTTTCGGCTCTCAGGTGCAGGTGCGTAGTATGAGGATCTAACATATAAGCTGGTGACTGTAGTTGATCACCCTGCACGGCATCACTGACATTTGCTAAGACAGAACTTGAGTGTTCTCTCACACACAAAAGGTAAATATGTGAGCTGATGAATGTGCTAATTAATTCAATAGTGGGATCCTTTTATATGGATTTCAAATCACATTCAACACTTTAAATATCTTTTTTAAAAAGATTTTATTTCTTAATTTGAGAGAAAGAGCACAAGGGGGTGGGAAGGAACAAAGGGAGAAGCAGACTCCTAGCTGAGCGGGGAGCCTGATGTGGGGTTCGATCCCAAGACCCTGAGATCACAACCTGAGCTGAAAGCAGATGCTTAACCAACTCAGCCACTCAGGTGCCCTGAACACTTTAAATATTTTGAATTTTGTCAGCTTTACCGTGGTAAAGCTAAAATAACAAACTCCTTCCTTTGTGAGACACAAGATTTGAATTACTTTTTTTCTTCATTTCATATTTCTGAAACTGACTCTATGTTTTTAAAGATTTTATTATTTATTTATTTGAGGGGGGGCTGCACACAAGCAGAGGGGAGCAGAGGCAGAAGCAGACTCCCCACTGGGCAGGGAGCCTAATGGGGGCTTGATCCCAGGACCCTTAGATCACGACCTGAGCCGAAGGTAGACACAACTGACTGACTGAGCCACCCAGATGCCCTGAACCTGACTCAATTTTGACACTAAAACTCTTTGGACCCTAAGAGTCTGTGAGTTGAATGACTTAAATTTACATTCATTCAATATATATTGCCGGGGGCCTGGTGACTGTACGCCCAGGAGGAGTGTGCCACAGAGGGGCAGGCACTGCCTTCCGAGCCAGACAGGCCTAGGTTCAAAGCTCAGCTCTGCCCTTTGCAAGCTTTTTCTTGAAGTGACAAGATAAGAACATTTACTGTTTTTCAAGCTCTCTATGACGATGACTCCCATTTTACTCACTGCCTCAGAGAAGCCAAAAAACTCGCTCTGAGGGACAGACAGCCAATGGTGGGGCCGGGGCTCAATATTCAGAACTGTGTGACTCCAAAGACATCTTGTTCCCATCTACTGTCTCTGTCATTGCCCCACAACTTAGCCTTACTAAGCCTCCATTTCCGTGGATACAAAATGAGAATTCTGATACTGGCATCGAAGAGTGGTGATCAAAGAAGAGTCGGTGCGCCTGGCCCACAGGCGGGGTTGATGTCACAACTTCCCTGCCCCAGGCACAGCCTCGTGCAAAGGCTGAGTTCAGATTCCTTCTGGAGAGCGAGGGAGGGCGCTGGGTAGATGAAAAAGAACACAGAAGAGCCACAACGACAAGAGAGTATTATCAAAGGTCAGTGTATCACAAGGACCACTTTATCCCAGATCTGGTCAGTGTAGCAACCCCTAGTGGGTCCAAGGCCCTGAGCTGAGGGGCCCTAGGAAGCCAGTCAAGAGGACAGAAGGTTGAGCTGAAGTGGGAGCCTAGGATTGCAGCAGAGACTGCTGTTCCCTGAGGGTGTGTTCATTGTGAGTTAGCAGAGGGCTGATATGGGACACATGCAATGGAGATAAAAGATAAAACACTAGTCACAAGCCCCGTCCCCACTACGCCTCACCTTCTTTGAAGGACGGACAAGTTGGGCTGAATAGAAACAGACAGAGCCGGAGAAAAACAGACCAGAGAGGAGCGTGTCCAGCCGCCATGCATATTTCCTGCACCTTTTCCATGTCCCAGGCTCTGCTTGAAGGCTGGGGATGCAGCAGTGAAGGAGAGAGGTGCCATCTCTGCCCACTGGGAGCCGGGGCAGAGAGATGTCCAGTGGGTGTTGCCCACTGGACATCTAGAACCAGGGGAGGTGTGGCCAAGTACAAAGCAGGTCAAAGAGAGGCAGAGGGCGAATCATGGGTAGCCATGGGTACCTCAGTACCTCATTAGGGAGTCTGGATGATGCCCTGTGGGCAGCAGCAGCCTTGGGACAGTGTGGGGGATCCATGTGAAAGGCTCAAGCCTGGAGGCAGGGAGTCCAGGAAGAGGAGGCTTGCCTTTGGGGATCTGCCTCTTTCCAGATCTTCCCTAGCCATCTGAATGCATTTTTGAGGTGATTATCTTCCCCAGCTGCACTCGGGAAATTGGAAACCACTCTCAGAAGGCTGTGACTGGTAATTATGCCGCTTCAGAAAGACAGGTTTTGCCAAAATATGCATCTGACAAGTGCAATGGAGTATTTAGAAAGAGAAGGAAAAGAGAAAAATAATAGTAAATTAATTCAGATAAACATCTGTCACCACAATCTTGATGAAAAGGATTTCGGTAACAATTTAAAAAGGACACAGCCAGAATGAACAGGATTAAGCTTGAGAACCTACTCACTACACAGCTCATGGTTAATGTTTAAGTACTTGCTGGTATCCAAAAATCTCTTCTGTAGCAGCCACATGAGACCGAGATGCTGTGGGTTTTCTATAGGAAGCATACATTTCAAACCTCCAAATGGGTCAGTTTGAGTTTGCATTTCGGAAATGCTGCAACTGGCCCTTGAATCCCCAGTTCCTGTCTGTGCAGCTTTCCCCAGGTAAAAGCAGGTTTAAGCTTATTTTTCTCTCTGAAGAAGTCAAGTTCGAACTTCCCCCTTTTGACAAGTTCCTGCAAAGTTCTGGGAGTAGGTGCGGCTGGCTTTGTTTTAAATTATATTACCATTTTTGATACTTCCTAGAGGAGGTGGCTTTTCAATGATGTTTGGACAATGTCATCTGTAAAGTCAATACTACCTGTCTGTGTGGCCTGATCCCACCCTTTTAAACATGCACAGAATCCATTTTGAAACAGCTTTGCTTAGTTGAGCATACTAGAACCAGGGGAGGTGAAGCTTGACAAAAATAAGAATTCCTTCCAGGGATTTTCCTCTACGGCTGTCTGTTTTCCGTGCTCCCATTCAAAATATCTGGATGAGATTCAGAGATGTACAAGAAGGTAGTTAGCCCTGTGGAAAAGTTTGTGAATCGCAGGTTCATACAAGGTCACCAAAAATGCAGTACAGGGATTGGCTTACTCAGACCCCACACTACTGACCTCCATGGCTTTGTAGTTTCTGTTCAGGAAAAACAAAAACAAAAAACCAGTCCTGGTGGTTTATGCATCACTGAGAAGATGGCCACTTATCTAAAAATCTTGTTCCCTACCCTCCAGTACATTCCCCCCCTCAGAAACTACATCCATCCTCACTGGGGTAGCTCATATTGGGTACCCAGCTCTCTGCTCCTTTCAGTTCACCTCAACCAGTAGTCCCTGAACCCCAGCATGTGCCAGACATCTCCCCAGGCTCTGATGACTCACAGAGGCATACTTTACCCTGCAAGTCCTCACATCTAGTGAGGGAGTCAGAAACAGAAATCAATGTGGACCTTATAAATCGAGTCATCCTCATGGCCCAGTCTCAGAATGACATTTATACTGAAGAAAGCAATGGTCAACACTCATGCGTTATTAGAAAGCAATCTAAATCCTTTACTTGCCTTTCTTAGAGAAAAGCAAAGAGAGTTTCCTTTATAATCGACTGCAACAATTATACTATTCCTAGATAAATACTGAATTAGTAACTAGGAAAATGAAATTATGGGCATAATGAAAATAAGATAAAAAGTTCAAAGACATGGAAGATGATGGGTTAAAGAGAATGAGACTGGAAGAAGGAAAATTGGTCAGGACTGCTATACTACCTGGACGCCAGAGGTGATGAGGACCTCAACTAAAGCAATGCAATGGGGAACAGGATATGTTGAAGAGATGGTGGGAAGAGGGGAAAAGACTCAGACAGAGATGTATACAGCCCTGCAGAACCAGCTGCAGTCTAACTTTTCTACTTGCAAGTCCTTCAAGTCACTTGAGACTCAGTATGTCCAAACTGAACTTATTACCTTCAATCTGGTTCTCCTTGACTCTCTCCTCTATGTCACTCATGCCACCAATTTTCTAGCCTCTGGCCATAGAACATGTGAGTTATTTCCTTTCCCTTCTCCTTCATTCCCTATAAACAAGTCTGACACTAAGCCCTGTCACTTCTTCCTTTTACACCTCTTCCCAAAGGGCTCTTTGCCCACCACCTCCGCTCCCGTTGGCGAGGTCCAGAGCACCTCACTTCCATATTCTTGCAGTAGCATGCAGCTGGCCTCCTTCATTCCAGTCTCTGTCCACTGTCTGCAATGTCCATGTCACAACAGGAAGATGACTCTTCCCCAAACATGGCTTTCTTCCTCATTCCATCAGATGCAAACACCTCTGCCTGGCTTTCAAGTGCTCCATTGAATGGGCTCACTGTAACTGTCTGGGCTTGGTTCTCATCACATACCTTAACCTCCAGGCAGGCTGATGTTTTTTGTGCCCCATAAGTGCCAGGCTCCTGCCCAGTTTGCTGTCACTGCTCAGGATGACCCTCTACCTGCAGTGTTCTTCCTCACTCCTTCACCCTTCCAACCCCGGTGTGGGGCAATGCTGATCAGTGTTTGCTTCACAACCTACAGCACCTATAGTCAACATCACACAAAGCAGCGCTCAGTGATCCCTTCCTTGCTTGTCCCAAGTGCCCAGGCTTTCTCTCCTGAGGAGGCTATTAATTTATTCAGGAACAAAATCTTTGACTTTGCCCCCCTACTGCTACTAACCTGGGAAGAAGAAAGATCTCCAAGGAGCTTTGGCATTTTGGTTTTTTCTCTCATTTTCCTATATGGTTCTCAGATGGAGCGTGGGAAATATAACAATAATTTGTGACTGATTCTTATAATTTGTTCTTTAATTCATTTTTGATTATTAAATGATATATTTTATTTAAAGATAAACTATAAGGCAGGTTCAAGTCTTGAAACCTCTTGACCTATGTGAACATTACCATCTCTGTAGACTGCAAGGAATACTTCTTTTATTAGAAATTTTTAACAGTTCTAAAAAAGAGCGGAAGGGAGTTTCTATTTATATAAAGCCCACTGCATGTCAGGCACTGAATTGGGCACCTGGCTTTTAAAAAGCCTCACTACTAATAGGTGCAAAGACATTTTTTTCCTTAAAAATATTTTTTTATTTTAAAATTATGCTTTTAAAAAAGTACTTGGATATGAAGTTGAAGACATGCACTTTAAAGTCTAATGGAAATTAAAAGTACTTTAATTAACACATTTTACAAGGAAAATAATGAAACACTGTTTTAGAAGTTGCCAACTGAAATCACCACATGAAATTTCACAGGCAGTTTTAGGAAAAATCTAAAACATGAATAAATTAAGATATAGAAAAATGTAAGTACTCATTATAGTCAAGTACATCTTGGCATGTCATCAAGCAAAAATCAAAGTGTTTATAAATTTCAGGTACTGAAAGGAATAGGAAGGGAAAAACACTCCGAATTATGGGGCTATAAAAGCTTAACTGGAAGAAGCTGCAGGTAATATTTCCTTTCCATCGAAGTTTCCTTAGAATTCCTTACATCTTCCCAGCCCAACTCCCCACACTAGGTGTTCCAATTTGCTTAAAGATAAAATTATCAATCCTTTCTCATTTAAAAAGTATATTTCTTAGGGTATTTGGGTGGCTCAGTCCCTTGAGCTACAGACTCTTGATTTCAGCACAGGTCATGATCTCCTGGTGCACAGATGGGATCCCCTGAGAATGGAGCCTGCTCAAGATTATCTCTCTACTTCTCTCTCTGTCCCTCCCCTACTCACACACACTCTCTCTTGGATAAATAAAATCTTAAAGAAATAAAATAAAAGGATATACCCTTCCTTAGAGAGTCTCTTCCAGATCTCCCATACAACCCCACTGTTTGGTTGATAACCCCTAAGATTCTAAACCACATGCGGTGGACTTTTCCCCACCATAGGCTATCTTTTCCTCAGGAACCTCGCCCCCCCACTTCCAGATCCAGTGGGCTGGGTAGGAGCACGTGACCCAAGGCAAAGCCAATCACCACTCTGTATTCTCAGGGACCATGTGATAGGTTCAGGGACATCACATGACCCCAGTCAGTAACTCTCAGGACCTCTGCTTTCTTAAGAGTCTGTCTCTTTCCAGTAGATCTGAGTCTGGCAGTGGGTCTGTGGCAGCGGTCTGGCCCGGGCACCGGGAGGCTCTTTCTGAGGTTGGAGCCCACGCAGAAGAATGGACTTGAGAGACAGAGAGGGAGCCACAGGTTCCTGGCACCATGTGAGCATTGAACCCAGCCTCACCCCAAACCAATATAGTCCCTTGTTTTTACTTAGTGTTTGTCTTGGTGGGTGTTGCTGTGCTTATTACTTTGCCCCCAAGAGTCCTGACACAGAGTAAACCGTGAGCTTCAGCCTTCAGCTGTGCTCATACAAGTTCTGTAGGACCTGGGTGTCGACTCACAAAAAGTCCTCTCGTCTGAGCTGAAGCTGGAACTGGGGTGCAGACCCAGCAGGAGAGACTGGTGGGGACTAGCAGCATATTTACATCAGGGCCTGAGGAGTCTCCTGAAAATACCTTGCCTTAAGCAAAGAGGAGCCAGGCCCAGCAGGCCTTACCCAGTAAGAAGAGCCAAGCCTCAGGGTCAGAGGAAAGAACTTTTTTAAAGACAATCAGTGCTTGTCCCTAACACCTGTCTGCTGTCCACAACCTCACCCCAGGGAGAGGACATGCACCATGAGCAAAAATTCAGAAAGCTGCTTTTCAAAAAACTGCCCAAGCAACGCTCCCCGAGGGACCCTCTAAAGTCACAGCATCACACAAACTGGGGAGTGAGGTTTTCTTTCCTACTGTATAACTCTGCTTATTCGGAATATCCGGGTTCTAGATCCTGGTTTCTCTATTTCAGCATTGCTGGCTTTTGGGGACAGATCCTTCTTTGTTCTGGGGGACTGTCCTGAGCACTGTGGGGCGTTTGGCAGCACCCCTGCCCCCTACCCCTACCCACTTAGAGGCCAAGAGCACCCACCCCCCTGTGGTGCCAACCCGGAATGTCTCCACACCTTGTCCGATGTCCCCTAGGGAGCGAAACTGCCTGCTGAGAACAACTGCTTCAGTGTATGGGTGGCTGTGGCACCAAGAGGGGACGAGTGCAGACTGGAAGTGGCAGTGGGGCTCGGCCCCAGAAATAAATGTGCCTGGAAGATGGGCCAGGGCCCTGGGTGTGTGTGGAGGGGAGGGTAAAGGAACAGCGAGGAAGGAGGAAGTTTCCAAAGCAGAAAGTCGAAAGACAAAAATCAAAGACAGGACCCCATGGGAGCAGGCGAGCAGCTGGGCCGTCTCACTGGTGAACCACACTCTGGGGACCCTTGAACTACTGTGACAAACTGCAAAAGAGCTAGGGTCCAGAAAAAACATGTGGTGGCAAGAAACGGTGAAATAATCGCTTTGCTTTTCATAGGAACCGATTTGTCGCCAGAGGCCAGTGAGACCTGAGGATATGTGGATTGAATTTGGACAAATCCCCTAACTTTGAACCTTATCAAATAGTCTACCTCACCATTACCCTCAACTCTTCTCTCTGTCACAAGTAAATTTCCCCACGGCCACAGGGGAATACATTCCAGACTCCACTTCTGGGGCTGGGGCAATCGGGCATGGGTACCTGGAGACCGAGAAAGCAGGAAGGTGTCTTCTGGGCAAATTTAATCAAGAGCGTCCAGGATAGCAGTGAGATCAGCCTGGGTGAAAAGGGGGCATTGAGGCCGATGGAAAAGAATCCCTGTGGGCAACAGAAGCAGTCTGGTGAAGAGAAGCAAAGCCCTCTGGAATCTTTGAAAGGAACCAGATTCCTTCATTCACCACAGTCTTCTTGACCTCTTATGTCTGGTGCCGAGGTCTACAGTGTAATGAGAACGGCTTCACTACCAGACAGAAAGAACTGGGCCCAATTCCTTCACCATCCCCTATTTGTTAAATGAGCTTAGGCAAGTAACTTCTCAAAGTCTCAGTTTCTTCATCTAATGAAGTAGCAAGAGCAGGCCTGACACTTAGTAGGTGTCTTACCACACACGAACTGACCTTCCATAAGAGGAAGCAGGAACTGACTCCTGTACATGTCAGCGGATAGTGTTCATGAGTGCTGTGACTTGGTGGCCTCTGGAACAGGCCCTAAGGACCACAGATGGATGAGGCTTGGCTCCCTGGGCTGAAGGAGCTTGACATCTCATTCTCAATCCCATTCAACAAACATTTAAATAAATAAATAAAATTTAAACATTTAAATTGTGTGCAAGTATAGAACTGGGCCTACGCACTCCATTGAAGACTAAATGTAAGACCCTGGCAATAAGTGAGGTCTCATACAAAAAAAGAAATGGAAAGTGGGCCCCATTCTGTAGGTATGTATTAAATGGGAAAGGAGATGAATTAGTGAATGCAAGGTTTCTGTGGTGGCTACTCCCA
This sequence comes from Spilogale gracilis, assembly GCA_004023965.1. Taxonomy (NCBI): domain Eukaryota; kingdom Metazoa; phylum Chordata; class Mammalia; order Carnivora; family Mephitidae; genus Spilogale; species Spilogale gracilis. The sequence goes on along the minus strand of PITA01008008.1, from coordinate 6,676 downwards.
TAGTATCTTGTATTTCAAGTTCAAAGCCCTTAGCACATTTGTGACTCTCTTCTTAATAACTGGGTTAATGTTTGTCTCCAGTGTAAGAGGATAAAGCCCTATGAGGATAAGGACTGTGTCTGACTTTTCTCCACTATAACTCTTGGCACCAGCACTTAGAAGATACGCCAAAATAGCATATATCTTGAATTCCAAACAACACATTTTTGTTTCTGAAATTATGGTATATTTTTAAATTGATGGACACATTTAATCTGCTAGTGTTTTCCCCATCTTAAAAGCTGTTATTAAAACGATCTCATGGTGGAGGGAGAGGGCCTGGGTGGCTCAGTCAGTTAAGCATCTGCCTGTGGCTCAGGTCACGATCCTGGGGTCCTGGGATCAAGTCTGCACTGGGCTCTCTGCTCAACCTGCATAACATAACTCTATCTGCCGCTTCCCCCTGCTTCTGTGTGCATGCTCTCTTTCTCTTGCTGATAAAAATCTTTTTTAAATTAAAAAAAAAATGATCTCAGCAGAGTTCTTAGAATTGCAGAAAGGTGTTTTCTAGCCAACTAAATGATGCAGGCAGGGCTCTTCTCCTTTTAGAGATGAGGGATGGGTTTCCATTCCAGTTCTAGGGAATGAGAAAACCCAGGGATTGAGATGCCCTATCATTCAACCGTTTCTAAGAAAGACACTGTTTGCAATAGGTGGATTTGGGAAGGCCAAAGAAACACAAATGTAAGTCAGGTACACCTAATAAAAGAGAGCCCTTGGCAATCATATATGGTACCTAAGGTGTTGCAAAACTTAACTATTCCCTGGAGGTAAGCTGTCTTCCATAGGTGTGCAGCTGTCCTTCTAGAACAGAGCCCCAGCAGGGGTAGGGTGCACACCTGGCTTTTGATGGACGGCCACCAGTCTCTCCGTTCTCCCAGGCCACCTATGAGACACTACTGCAGGCCAGCTGGGTGGGGAGACATTGGCATAAAGTACAATGCTTTGTGAGGGGAAAAGATAGCCTTCAACAGATGGTGTTGGTAAAACTGCATACTCACAGGCTAAAGAATGAAACAGGACCCCTGTCTTACATCATGCACAAGAATTAACTCAAAATTGATTCAAGACTTCAGTGTAAGACCTGAAACTATGAAACCCCTATAGGAAAACACAGAAGAACATCCTCTTGACATGGGTCTTGGTAACAATGTTTTGGATTTGGCACCCAAAGCACAAGAAATAAAAGCAAAAATAAATAACTGAGATGACATCATACTAAAAGTCTTCTGCACAGCAAAGAAAAATACCAGTACAATGAATACACATATTGTGGAGTGGGAGAGAATATTTGCAGATCACATATCTGATAAGGGGTAATATCCAAAACATATGAGGAATTCATACAATAGTAAAAAACAAACAAACAAAAAATCCCAAACAACCCAATTTTAAAAAAATGGGCAAAAGACCCAAATAGACATTTTTCCAAAGAAGACTTATAGATGGCCAACAGGTCCATGAAAGGGTATTCAACCTCACTCATCATCAGGGAAATGGAAATCAAAACCACAATGAGCTATCACATTGCACCTTTTAGAATGGCTAGTGTCAGAAGACAAGAGATAACAAGTGCTGGCAAGGACCTGGAGAAAAGGGAGCCCTCCTGCCCTGCTGGTGGGAATGAAAATTGGTGAAGCCACTGTGGAAAACAGTATGGAGGTTCCTCAAAATATTAAAAACTAGAACTACCATGGATCCATGACCCAGCAACTCTACTTCTGGGTATGTATGTGAAAGAAAGGAAATTACTGTCTTGAAAAGATATTTGCACCCCTGGTTCATTACAGCATTATTTACAATGGCCAAGATGATGGAAGCAACCTAAGTATACACTGATGGATGAATGGATGAAGAAAATATGGTACCTATATACTGAATGGCATATTAGCCACAAAAAGATAGAAATCCTAGCATTTTCAATAACATGGATTAATCCTGAGAACATTTTGTTCAATACGTTAGAGAAAGACAAATACTGTGTGATCTCATTTATATAGGGAATCTAAAAAAAAAAAAAAAAGGGAACAGAACTCCCAGAAACAGGGGGTGGGGGTGAAAGTGGGCAAACTTCCAGTTATAAGATGAGTAAGTTCTGGGGATCTAATGGACAGCTTGGTGACTATACTCAACAATACTGTCTTGTATACCCAGAAGTTGCGAAGAGAGTAGATCATGTAAGTCCTCACCACACAGAAAAAGGTAACTATATGAGGGGATGGAGGTGTTAACTAATCTTACTATGGTAATCATTTTGCAGTATATGCATATATCAAATCATAATGTTTTATTCTTCAAACTTACACAATGGTAGAATAAAGTTGGAAAAATGAATTATAATGTTTTATTAGTACCACTGAGGTCAAACCCTCATGTTGAAAAGTACCTTTCAGATACACTGTAATTTTTTTTCACAAATGCATTAGAAAGCATTAATATAGTGACTATCCATAGTAGTATACTTAATATATTAGTATAATGGATTGTGTCTCCTAAAATTCAAATGCTGCAGTCCTAATCTCTAGGACCTCAGAATGTGACTTTATTTGGAGACCATTGCAGATGAGGTTAGTTAACTTAGTTAAGATGAGATCATTAGGGTGGGCCCTAATCTAAGACAACTGGTGTCCTTTATAAAAAAGGGAAATTTCGACACAGATGCATGCACATAAGGAGAAACACCATGAAGCCATAGTTTGGGGTGATGCTGTTACAAACCAAAAACCCTAAAAATAGCCAGCAAACCATCAGAGCTAGGAGAGAGGCTTGGAACAGGTTCTCCCTCCCAGCCCATGGAAGGAACCAACCCTGCCAACACCATGATCTCTGATGTCCAGGCTTCAGAATTGGGAAGGAACAAATTCCTGTTGCTTTACAGCCGCCAGCCTGTGGGATTTTGTTAAGGGGCCCTAGATAATGAGCACACTCAGTAACCAAAGAGAATGACTAGCAGGAATCTAGAGTGGTGGCAGGGGACTGAGTCCTTTCCCAGTCTGTCCCTCCAATCCCCCAAGATCACATACTGCGGTGTCTCTGGCCACGGTTTCTCGGGGTCGCACAGCCTTGAGGCCTGAGGCACAGCCCCATGTATTGCTCTCAAGCACAGGTGTCTTTCCTCCAGGAAGGCAGGAAGCTAATCTAGGAACAGGAAAGGTATTTATGAACATTAGATCTTGATCAGTGAAGCCCAGGTATGAAAACTTCAGGATGACCACAAGAACAGAAAGAGAATGCTCATCTTGGTTAACTAGAAAGAACAACAGAAGAGGCCAGCAGAGGTTGGGTCAAGTGATCCACTCCCAGTAACCAGGGCTGGGCCAAGGTTCAGAATCCTGGCTTTGCCAGAGAGCTGATCAGCATAAAAGCAAACCAGGCCGAAGGTTGCGTGGTGAGTCTAGAATTACAACACAAGGGTTTAGAGCTTTTTGAGGTCGTTCCGTCCAGGTTGGGAGTGGTGAAGCCACAGACAGGGACTATTCTACCCTCCCTCCTGACACTTGCGCCCTCCCTTTACAGAGAAAAAACCAGAGGCCTTCATACAATTCATTCTTAGGCCTTGATCAGACTTCAAAGGTAGCCCTGCATCAGGAAGTTGAAGACCAACTGAGTAAATGACAGCTCTCTGTGCTCTTGACCAGATGGGTCCCAGGGGCCCGGCCCTGATGGCTCTCTGTTGTCAGCAGCTGGAGAGCCAGCAATTCCTCTGGGATGAGTCAGTGCTCCTGCTTGCCGCTCTCACCTATTGTATTGAATTCTCTTTAACTTCAAGTTCAGAAGGTGACTTCTTGGTGGGTTTTTGTCTCTCAGCCTCACATACTGCCTCCCAACACACACACACATGCTCACAACCATCTGCACACCTCTGGGCCTACTTGAGAGGGAGCAAAGGGTAACCGAAGGCAGCATGGACTGGAGAACATACAGACAGAATTCCACAGTCACTAGCTATGGGCTTTGGGTACATCACTAAACCTCTCGGAGCCAGCATTTCTCACTTGTAAATGAGGGTCTGAATGTTGGGAGAGGAAATGAGATCGTCCATAAAGCGCCCAGCTTACTGTCTGGCACTTAGGACGCCCTTGATATACGGCAGACCTCTTCCTCTATAGCTCTGCTTGAGAAGGCAGCATGGACTGGAGAACATACAGACAGAATTCCACAGTCACTAGCTATGGGCTTTGGGTACATCACTAAACCTCTCAGAGCCAGCATTTCTCACTTGTAAGTGAGGGTCTGAATGTTGGGAGATGAAATGAGATCGTCCATAAAGTGCCCAGCTTACTGTCTGGCACTTAGGACGCCCTTGATATACGGCAGACCTCTTCCTCTGTAGCTCTGCTTGACCACAGCTCTACTAGGGACACGGTGTGATCTGCAGAATAATGCCCCCAAAGGCCCCCAAAAAAGCGCACTTTTTTTTTTTTTTAAAGCGCACTCTTAATCCCCAGACCCTGTGATATATTAAGTCACTTGGCAAAGGGAAATTAAGACTGCATGTGGAATTAAGGTTGCCAATAGTATGAAGGCAGCTATTTTAAACTGACCTTTAAAAGAGACGAGCCTGGATTATCCAGGTAGGTCCAGTAAATCACAAGAGTCCTTAAAAGTGGAAGAGGGAGGTAGGAGAGCAAGAAGCAAAGGATGACGGGACTATGAAAGAAATACACAGAGGTGCAATGGCACAGGCTTTGAAGATGGAGGAAAGACCATAAACCAAGAAATGTGGGCAGCAAGGGTAAGGAATGAATTCTCCCCTACAGCATCCAAAGAGGAGCACAGCCCTGCTGACCCCTTAGCCCAGTGAGAGGAGGTCAGTCTTCTAAACTACAGAATTGGAAGAGAATTGTGTTTCAGCTGCTACATTTGTGGTGATTTGTTACAATGATAACAGGAAACGAATATACTGGCACCGTGGGAGTTTTCCCGCCCTGCTTTGCAAACCTAGGTATTCCAGTGACAACCCTGACTTCTGTGCCTGGGACCGATCCAGGTGATTGGATGTCTTCGCATTGGGGCAATATGGAGTGGGGGTGGTGGGGCTGCACAGCTCGTCGGCCCAGCCTCTGCTGGAAAAGCACTGCCGCAATCCTGTGGCCGCTGCGCTGAAGCCTATGTGTCCTGCCTTCTGCCGGGACAGATGCCTGGAGACACCTGGGCCACAGGTCTCTCCCAACGTATGGATCCCCTAGTCCTTGTCTCACTGGCCGGTGCCTCTGCTCCAGAGTCACATTTCAGTCCTACTAGACACCATTGATTTTCTGATGGCTAAGTTGGTGCTCTTAAAAGCCCCAGTGGCTCATATAGGATCACCTGTTGAGTCTCTCTGTGCCTCTTTACACCACGGGATGAGGTAGAGAACAAGAAAAGCCAAGGGGGCAAAACACTGGCTGAAAGCAGGCACTTTGCAGAGTTCACCTCAAAGGGGAGTGTAAATGGTCAAATGCTCTAGCATTTTGTGCATCTCAACAATAGCACACTGAGAAAGGAGGTGCTTGGAGCCTCACAAAACAGCCTTGGAAAATGTGGTTGGAGGGGAGGCGTTGCATGATTACAGATGAAGAAATGGGGACTTCTTGAATGGTAGTCAATTCCTTGGCAAACCAGGATGGGCTATGAGATCACAAAGGAGGCAGAATGAGGAGGATAAAAGGGACAGAGCAAAAAGGAAATTTCATGTTTCATTTTTAGCTAAGTACCTCACCCCAAATCTTTGTGAGGAGGGATCAGCAATTGGCCCCAGGATGGCAATGCAAAATCCAGCCACTATATAAAATATGGTAACAGGGAGGGCACCTGGGTGGCTCAGTCAGTTAAGCATCTGCCTTCAGCCCAGGTCATGATCCCAGGGTCCAGGGATTGAGAAACACGTCAGGCTCCTGCTTAGCAGGGAGTCTGTTTCCTCCCTCTCCCTTGCTCTCTTACTCTCTCACATAGCCTTTTCTTTTCAGTATGGTTACATGTATTCATGTCTAGCAAACAGGGTTTATTTTTATTATGTAGGTTTGGAGGTTCTCAGCTTCCCTTTGTTGCAAACTCCCAGGTTAACCTGGTACCAAAGTGGGCCCTATTACCAGTGGGCAGCAGTCCAGAGCGATCGCTGAACAAGGTTCATCCTGGTCTGGTGGGCCAAGCCCCACAGCAATGGGACAAAGTAAGAGATAAATGTGACCTCTTCCAAGCAGCAGAGGACCCACCATTCTTAAAGGGTCTGACTTTTGGCTCTTCCAGTTCCTCTGTGGACCTTTCAGCAAATTGTTTATTTTTGCTAACCCTTAGTTTTCTCATCTATAAAATAATGTATGATAGCACCAAACTATGGTATGGCTGTGAGAATCCAATGAAATAATCCATACAGCGTGCCTGACTTGGCCCATAGAAAGTGCCACGAAATGTATTTATATTAGCTATTATTAACCAAATTCTCAGTTATTCTGTTATGGTTATTAGGTCCAAGTCCATGGTAGCTGAGGCCCCAGGTCCTGGGAAATCAATATACACTAAGACAGAGAGATGTCAGATAGACACACAACACATGGGGAATTTTATGAGTTGGCAGCATGGAGCTAACCACAAACCAGTTACACGGTTTCCCAGTCACAGCCTGACCCACCTGGGGAAATGTTTGCAAAAGTAAATG
>PITA01008007.1:0-87631 GCA_004023965.1 Spilogale gracilis | reverse complement strand
GGGCTTTGTACTGAGGCTGGATGGGCAGGTAAGGAGGGGAGAGCTCTGAGTGGAGAAGAGGCCAGGAATGAAGAGAAACACCAGTCTCTTGGGGAGGCCCCACCTCACTCTTCCAAGATGCTGGAAGTTGCTGAATGAGCCTTTCCATCACAAACACCCCCATCACAGTATCAGCCATGCTGGTGCTGTGAGAACAGGAAAAGGAAATCCTAAAGACCATCTGCCCACTTCAAGGCCTGATAATAGAAGATAAGGTGAAAGAAAAACCCAGGGCACAGCCCCCGATTTTCCCAGACTCCAAAAAAGTGACAGGGCACCTGCTGTGCCAACAGAACTCTTATCTTTTCGAAAGGAGTATCAGACAGTATAATTATTTCTAGCATCCATACTAAAGAATCATCCACAGACTATGAAAGGGGCAATACCACATATTAGTGATTACAATCTATCCCTCAGTCATTAGTAAGATATGTACCAGAGAGCTGCTCTAGGAAGTAAATACGGACAAAGAAAGTCTAATGGAGTTTTTAGAGCTAAGGTATTTTTACTCGCTTTAGAGAACTATGATAATCCAAATACTCTCATATTCACTGTTTACAATGTATTTACAAACACTAAAAGCATTCTACTGAAGGAAAGGTGTAACAACATGATTCACTATGAAGTTCTAATTTAGGAAATTCAGCATTTTCCATTAAATTACCTGTCCAAAGGAACCTTTGCCAATCAAGGAGTCAATTTCGTAACGATCCATCCACTTCTCTCCGTTTTTTACAATATAATCATAGTTATCATCATCATAACCATCATTGTAAACCTTCCGCTCCTTCTTATGACTAGAATCGTCTCCCTGGCCCTGTTGGTGTCTTCGCTTCTTTTTTGCATAGTAAACCTGAAATGAGAGTATACAGTGTTTACTGTATAATTTACATCTTTGGGGGTTAGCAGGAGGCATATTCATATATACATACACACACACATATAGATGATATGAGACAAGTCTGCCATCAAGAGGAAAGGGATGAATTTTTATTCTTTATAAAAAAAATGAAATAAAGAACTTTCTACAGTTGTTATTTGAGTTACATAACACTGAAATGAAAATGTCTACCCTGAAATTCACTTTTCAATTATACTGTTTGTACATTTTATAAATAGATGTTAAGTGAGTAGTCCAAAACAGCCCACTCCAAACGACTAACAGGATGTAATTTAATTTACATTTATTTCTTAAACTAGGGTATAATCTGTATACAGTGAGGTGGCACAGCTCTTAAGAGTGTAATGTAAGGATCTGGGGGGAAGCAGAGAGAGAAGCCGATGTAATTAGCAAATGCCAAACCAAATAAAGAGCATTTTCGTCATCCTCATGTCAATATCCTGCATGCCCCCTGCCAGTCCATCCCAATTTTACATTTGCTCTGAAGGCAAAAAATTTTAAATATGAAAGTTGAGATATATATGAACTGAAATTCTACTAATACAAAAGGCCCTCTAGGAAGTGCCCACTATTTAAGCATCTAACAAAGTAACAATAAATAAAAACCAGCCACTCCCTCCACTTCCTCACACTGAAGGCCATAAATCCCCGTGGCTGATGGGAGTTACTTTCCTTCTGTTTTTCTTACAGAACTGTTTCTAAGACCAGTAAAAAATAACAGGTAGACTAGGCAACAGCCCAAGTAATTGGTAACTAACTGAGGAAATTATAAATGACATTGCACAGAGTAACATCAGAACAACTCTAGTTTACAAGATGGCAAAAACAGTTAAAAACAAGCTTCAGCAAAGCTGTTAAACTCTTGTTTCGCCAAAGCTTAACAATAGCTTTGTTAACAATTAACCAGATATTAACAACCTGACAAGAATAAACTGTTAATAATTTATCAGATTCTTCAGGTAATCAAAAGCTGGTTTGGCACATCTTTTTTAAATCACCAATTATGTATAAAATCCAACTCAGATATGTTCCACATTGAGTTCATTCTAATCCTAGCTTCCCACATTGCCATAGTAATATAACGATACTGGCATTAAACAGCATCAAACTGCAGTAAAATTTACACATACGTAAAAACATCCTTTTAGTTAAACATCCCTAGAGCTGGTGGAGCATAACCTTTCAGTGTGACAGCGGAAAAGAAGCAAAGGTACCGTCCACTCTTCTCCAGGAAAGATCATTTCATAATTAATTACAGAGCTAGAGGTGAGGCTAAAAGCAAATGGCAATCAAGTCAATGGTCTAAGACACCAGAAAAAAATTTATGCAAGTGAACAGCCACGTTGAAATAGGAGTAATTCAAAGTGTTATGTGTGTTTTTTTCTCTATTTACATCTACCAAAAAGGCTTTCAAATATCTTACAATAGAGTAACACACATAAAATTTTAAAAGACAATTGAAAACCACAGGAATGTATATATATATCAAATAAACTAGGACAAATGCCTGTTAACTGGGTATTAAATAGATCTCTGAGCTTCCTAACATCCATGGCAAAAAAAATGAAACAGATATATAAACATTTAAGCAAAATTCTAACACACACATAATTTTACAGTGTCATTATTCCCTTCCTTTCTTCTTTCTTGCTTTGGAGAAGAGTTATTACAGAAATAATACCTTATCATATAGTAACTACAACTTTGAAAAAAGGGAGAAGTTATCCCCAAGTACCTTAATTTTTGGCAGTCTCTGTTAATAGATCTTTTTTCTTTTACATGATTCTAATTATCTATAAATCTTTAACTTACCAATAATCAATATTATAATCATTGGGAATAAAGTTTAGTATGTTTAAAAGGGCCACAAAATAACTTTTCTTTCCTGCTCTATTAGCAAGATATGCTGTTAAGACAAATCAATGGTCTTACCTCATTAATATGCTTATATGTTTTGATCAAGTCAACAGAAAGTTTTCTCAGGGGAGCAGTTGCTGGATCACGGAAGGTTTGGGGCATCCGCCTCTGTAACATGACAATATCAGGCATCACCTTAAATAGACAGAAAAGACTAGCACTTTAACTATATTTCATTGGTACAAATCCCCTCTCTTCTGTAACCTGTGCATATATATTAAAAAAAAAAAAGACATCTACATTAGAAGATTATACATTCTCTCTGTTATCTCTTTCAACTGGATTCCAAATGAAGACAACCACTGGAACAAATAAACGAAATGAGAAGATCATGTACAGGCTGCCCAAGGCTTTCAACCTTGTTCCTCTCAGATTAAACAGGAGGATCACAGACACCACTGGGGCCAGGAGACAACAGGGGATGCTGCCCAAAGGGGGCTTCTCCACTACAAAAGAAAAATTTTTATTCCTAAAGCCTGACCTGGTTGACAACAGAGAAACCCAACATGCAGCTTCCTAGGACAGGATTTCAGGCCCCACTTGGTACCACCAAGCCAAGCAAGGTGGCCATGGAGCGTGGACGGAGCATGGCACTGCTTAAGGTCAACGTCCAGCAGCTCCAGACACTAGCTGAATCTGTACTAGTTTCCCTCTTTTTTTTTTTTTTTTTAAAGTGGGCTCCCCATTCCCGAGATCAAGAGTCAGACACTTAACCGACTGAGCTACCCAGGAGCCCCTGCATTTGTTTCTTTAACACAACTGAGGAAAAACATGCTTTCCCTGGTAGTATGCCTGACCTTACCCTCCACATTCCCTTTCCCCCTTCGCACCAAGCACCACCTGGTATACTATATTTACTCATTTACTGGTCTTAGTTTTTTCTCCTCCTTCCACTACAGGAAAAACTCAGTGAGGTCAGGGATTCCTTTGTTCAGTGTTGTATTCCCTTTGCCTAAAACAGGTGGGCACACAGATGGTGAATAAGCAAATGAATCTATTATACCAAAATCTCAACTTACACTAGGAGCTGATCACAAATAAGTTCCAGAAAACACCTTAAAGCTCATGAAACTCTTTTAAAAACTAATCTCAACTGCATTCCATTAACAACTATCCTCCCCCCCCCCGCCCCCAATCCTAAACCACATCTCCATCATCGAGCATCATCAGAGTTCAACGGTGAGCTTCCTGTCAGATGAGGGATACAGCAGGGACCACCCCCATACACTACCAGGAATGCAGCAACTAGCATGTCAGTGATCCTGGACTACTGTTCATACCCCACTCTTCTATCAGTAAAGGGGTCCCAACAGGGATCAACAGATCCTCAAAACCAATTAATTATGTCAAGGTACCTAGAGTCACCACCATTAGCCATCCATGGGTTCCTGTCTAGCTCTCACAGACACAGAAGCCAGTAAAATCTAATGAGCCAAAAGCCCCTAGCAGAGCCCCTCTCCAAGGATGCTCAGGTCAGTATGTGGGGCAGAGAGACAGAAATGCCTCACACCAAGGCCTCACAGGAATGTCTGGAGTCTTGGGATAATTAACCAACTTAATCCACACTAACAAAAAAAGAGAGGTGGGTTATAAGGTGACAGTGGATATAACAGGAAAGAATCTCCATCCCTTTGGTATGAAAAGATGGAGTGATCATAGCAGTTTCCCAGGTACACGTTCTCTGAAACCAATATTAACATTAGTTTCCTCCTCCTCTATACTCAAAGTCTAAAAAGCTGTTACCTAGATGGTAAATATACTGAATTACTGTAATAAGTTATTAATTATCTTTATCATGATCCTCTCCTCTTTAAGGTTCAAAATAAGGTTTAAGGGGTAAAAATTTTCAGTGGTTATAACTATTTGTCTGAAAAGATAGCAACTAATAGGAAAATTTGAATTACTGAATTTTTCAAGTATATACTGTTTCATTTTGCTAAATTATACACAGTATGTACAGTGAGGTTCACAGGATATTTTATTCTTATACTATTCCTTAGGATGTAATTTAATGAGCAAGCAATATTGGCAATAAGCATGTCAATTATTTTTGCATTTAAAATAATGAAAAAGGTTTCCCTTCACAAATTTCCATTTTTTAAGACCCTGGCATTGTTTTCATGCAGGGAATTTACTCTAACAAGACCCTTCTCGGGAGTGCTGGAATGCAGTCGCGCCCACTATGAGGTCTCACAGAACCTCAACCAGTGAGGTATTATGTTATTACTTTTAAGAAAAGTTGACAGAAGGTATAACTGTTAAAAACAAATGAATTACTGAAGTATTAATAATAAAATAAGAGCAGCAGGTATTTGCTCCACGCTCTGTTAGGAGCATACATATTTTTGCATCTCTCATATAATCCTCTCAACAATGTCCTGAGAATGAGTGGTTTTCTTGTCACCAGCTTACAACTGGGAAACCCAAGTCGCTAATGTGAACTGCTTGCCCAGAGTCCCACAGCTCATAGAGGGCACAGGTAAGATGGGATCTGAGATCCTGCAAAGTCCCAGGCTCTGAACCATAACACTGGGCTAAGAGGTCCTGGTCATGTTTAGGCTTCTACCCTTTCGGTTGAGTCATTTTTAGGCTACCTGTAGGACAACATAACTGAGTTATCCTTAATAAACACCAACAAAATAAGCATATGAATTTATTAAAAATTCGCTTTATTAAAAATAGTCCTACACGACACTGTGAATATGTGTTTTAAGTTTTTAACTTTCCCATCTACAATTCCACTGGTATTCAAACATCTGGAAAACAGAACCAGTGACTACATCTTTCCAGGAATAATTATGCTCACTTAAAAAACCAAAATCACAAAATCCAGACATCAATTTTGCATATACAGGACACACAAGAAACTGAATAGGAATATAATTCTGACTGAGTAACGATGGTTTTCCTACCCTCAAAGAGTCTGTGCTGTGTGCTTGGCATTTCATAAAATATCACTAGCCTCTTCCAAAGTTGGCCAACTCTGCCTATGAGGCCCAAACTGACGAGCTAATTCTAAATATCTGATTTTTCTTGTATACTTCTCACAATAGAAGTTACTACTTCAGGAGCTTCTGTATGTATAAACCAGATGTTTTCTACCTACAAACAACATGGCACTGTTTCCCACCAGACTTCATGGCATTGCTTCCCACGGCACCTTGTACGGAGCAAGCGCCCAAACTATACGGCAGGGACACGCTCAATTCTATACACTAAGGAACACTCCCTTCACCAACTTTCACTGGGATTTCATGGTAGGTAGCCAAATCCACGTTTCGATACCATGCTGCTGTAGGCACAATCAGGAAGTCACCTATCCAAACACTCAGTTACACATCTACACTAGATTCAAGACTGTCCCCTAAGCATTTAACGCTTTCTCCCTTTCCTGCTGCTTATCATCACAAAGCCAGGAGAATGTAGAGGAAGACAGCAAGCTCTCTTCTTCCCTTTCAGTTAGAAGAAATCCAGGGTGTTCAGAGAACCCAGGAAGGAGCTCATCAGGCTCCAAGTACCTCAGCCTCCCCACCTGTCCTCACGGCAAAACGGTCAGTTGAGCTATCCTCCTGCTGCCACAAGCTATCTGGCTCTGGAGCTAGAAAAAGCCACATGCCCAGTGCTCACAGTTCTTGGACCTTTCTGGGTGAAAACATAGATCACAAAATGAAGAAAGCACAGCTTAAAGAAGCTACAAGAGCTTAAGCAATCTCTTTTTTTCCTATAAAGATTCCAGAGTATACGCTTCAGGAATTTATTTAAAAACTGTCTTCCAGCTTAATAAAATCTATTCTATCCATTTTATTTACATTTATCTCATATTTAAGAATTAGAAACACTATGTTCTGCCTTTCTTGCTATTCTGAGAGCGACTGATACAGCTGAAAACCACAGGGGGCACACATTCAGAGTACCAGTAGAGTCTAAGAACTATGGAAGGTACTGTGAAAATGCTCACGGCCCAAAACGACTGAGCATTCCGAACATCAAGCATACTTTCCTACAATTCCTTTTACTACATTTCTCCTGCTTCCTAAATTTATCTTTTAACAAAACTGGGTTTAAAATCTCATATAAAACACAGCACTCATTTAACCAGAAAGAAAATGTTAAAGTTAGTTCAATTATTTGTTCAATAAATTTTGGGGGGAGAAGGGGAACACTGACAGGATGATTAATAAGAAACCACTGAAATCAAGTAATAAAATTATGGACGTTTACAGCTAGACTTAAGTTTAGAGGAGTTTCAGTTTGGAAAGGGAGTTATAGACTAAGGTCCCAATCTTACATTCAAGGAAGAGACAGTAAAGCCCATATGACCTGACTCACTTCACACAAGTCCATCACGAGTCAGTACTTTGAGCCCATGTTTTAGGACCTCCAGACCACGCCATATCAACACACTTATTTATTATTAGTGTTTTACACTTCAGTTATAAGAAAAACCTCTTCTAATCTGCCTCATTAGGTTCAGAAATTCCTGGGGTTAGTAGAAATATCTGGCTGAATATTGTTACTTAAAAGACATTCTTTTCATATCATATGAATCTTTAAAAATATTTTATAACTTAAAATGGAAATACTATTTTAAAACCTCCTACAAATAAGATGTTAGCTGTATCTAAAAACAGGTACTGCGATAACTGAACTACCTACCACAATAACACAACCACCAAAGTAACTGTAAAGGACTGGAATTTTTTCTCGCCCTCTGCAGGCACCAAGTGTTACAGAAAAGAAGAGCACCGGGTCTAAGAAGAAAGAACCTGGGCTGCGCCTCCAAGTCTACTGCTTCAACACTTGGACAAGTCACACAAGGGAACTCAGTCCATTCAACTGTAAAATATTAAGAACAGGCACCCTACCTGAGAGGCTGCTTTTCGAACAACTGAGAAAATGAATCCAAACATACTGTTTCTTAAAAGTGCAGGTGACTCCAGGGCGCCTGGGTGGCTCAGTTGGTTGAGCGACTGCCTTCGGCTCAGGTCATGATCCCGGAGACCTGGGATCGAGCCCCGCATCGGGCTCCCTGCTCGGCGGGAGGCCTGCTTCTCCCTCTCTCACTCCCCCTGCTTGTGTTCCCTCTCTAACTGTGTTTCTCTGTCAAATAAATAAATAAATAAAATCTTTTAAAAAAAGAAAAAAAGTGCAGGTGACTCTTGAAACAACGCAGGAGTCAGGAACACCAACTCTCTTTGCCCCGTGCAACCGAAAATCCGTAAGGATTTTGGAGGGTAACTTTTTTTTTTTTTTAATATATTTTTCTTTTTTTTTTTTTTGGAGGGTAACTTTTGACCCTCTAAAAACTTAAGTGACTAATAGCCTATTGCTGACCAGAAGCCTTGCCAATGAACAGCTGATTAACACATACTTTGTATATTATACATTCTATTCTTGCAATAAAGCTAGAGAATGGAAACTATTACTAAGAAAATCATAAGGAAGAAAAATGTATTTACATTACTATACTGTATTTATAAAGAAAATCCACGTATAGTGTTGCACAATTCAAACTCACGTTCAAGGGCCAACTGTACTACACAAATGATTCACTGTGCTATTACTACTTTTTGGATGTCCACAGAACCTTATTCTCGTATACACTTTCTAGCTTTGAACATTCAACTTACTACTCCAACTCTCAAACATAAACCTTCTCAATTTACTTCATAAAACAAATTCTTAAGTCTTGTCATAATTCATCTATTAACTCTGAATATTATTCGCATGCTACATACACTTTATAAATGTAAACCCAATCAACTATTGACAAAAATCTTTACACAAGGGGTTCCCCCTCAACATAATGCTACTTTACTACAGCCAAGTGCTACTGAATTAGAAATAAAGCACATTTCCTTCAATAAGAAATACACTGAAATTTTCCAAGTTTCTGATCATCACCTGATATATTAAGCAACCTAAAAAAACAGTGGCAACCCCAGTTCCTAAGTGTAGGGAAAAAAATCCTTGGTCAGCGTTCATCATACCCTCCCTATCCTGGTGAGGAAAGAGATTTTACCTCAACTATAGTTAGCAAAAAAAATTCTCCCAAACCAAGAATCAATGCAGTGAATGCAGTTAATGAACGCGCACATACACACACGTACATATGCATACATACATACAGAGTGAGATACTTTCACATTTTTTCTGTTTAACTATCCATAAAAAAAAAAAGGCTTAATCTCTAATCTGAATATTAAAATAACAAGCAAGGTTAATTTGCTTTACATTCTTTTCCTTTTCATGTTAAGAAGTTTCATACTTACTGTAATAAATGTGCACTAAAGTAGTTTATAACAGCATAAAATCAGCTCTTTAAGTTTGTGATAAGGGAATCTGACTTGTTTTCCTTTATTTTTCTTACCCACCTTTTCATAAAAATAAGCCTTCGGTTTATTTATTTTAACTAATATTCTTTAAAAATAACTTTTCCCTCCCTATTACAGAATGAGAAAATGTGGTTATGGTTTATGACTATTTCTTAATTAAGCGGGATACATAGAAAAAAGAAAAAGCCAACAGACTTTTTCATGCATACTTACCACCTCTCGTCAATCCAGAATTCTCATGTGGCATGTAAAACTGAAAACCATCAAACCATTTTTTTTTCTATTTACTGTTGTCCCATTTTAAGGAATAAACTACCACACCAACAAATCATTTCGGATACATCGTAAACTTACCTGGTTAGTTAGAGGTTGCTGAATCTGGTCAGAATAAGATAAGGCAGAAACCTGCTGGTCATTTATGTTTGGCTGGCGACGGTCACTGTACTGATGTGAATGGGGCATCTGTCCAGCCATCTGAAGGCCAGCAGCATGGAATGAAAATGACGGTGCAAGCCGAACAGATGAAGGTTTGCATGCTGAAGTCTCTCCTCCTACAAGAAGACAACAAATGAAGTTGAAAGGATGTATTTATATCCTTACGTCTGCATCTTTTGACGTGAAGGTCCCTTCCATAAGGACCTTAGGATGTTTGATAGTATTAAAAACCTTCAAAACGACAAAGTGCAAACAAAAACGTGCACTTGACAAAATAGTTCCCTGTTAAATGTTATAAAATATAGTGACTTAAGTGTCTAAATCTGTAGTAAGAGAAAATCTTAAGTAAATCTTTTTGTAAAGCAAAAGGAATAAGAACCCTTAATACTTATTCTCACATACGAGATTTTCATCAACTGAGAACTGTTTAGCTGCACAAGTAATCTTTGATTTCTTGAGAAAGACCTCTCCAATGGACCAGCTCCTTTTGAATTGAAACCAATTCACAGGAACACTGCTGAGATACTGCTTTGTACCTGCCAGGTGTATGCAATCAATATTCCAGCATCCCCCAAAACAAACATAAGGTTTGTCTTAATGGTGCTCACTACTCACACCAGTAATTAACAGCTGAGCACAAATTCACAGGATGCTGGATTCCTCCAAACTCCTCGGACACAGTCCTAAGAGCACCCAGAGCAGGTAAGCTGACCCCAAGTGTGAATGGCCGGTAATTATCCCACAGGTAGGCTGGGACCACAGGCTCACGATTTTCATTGTAGACATGGAAAATTAACACTTGGTCAAAAGTATTTGGTAGTTAATTAATAAAAGTTAACTCTCCCTTTAGAAAAAGAAAGACAAAAGAACTTTCTTCTTAAATCCAACCACGCTTTTAACCACAGACTAAAGCCAAAAGGTGAAGCGCCAAATCCTGGACAATGAACTGAGGACCCAGAACTCTTGTGTCTGTCTTCCTGAGTAAACTGGCTGATGCCAAACATTCAACAGACCATATGGTCAGCACCAGGGAGGGCACTTCTGCTAATATCCAGACATACAGGAGCGCTGGCCCAAAGGCTAGGGCACGGCTGCTCAGCCAGACTGCTGCAGTTTGAAACTTCAGCTCCCTGCATACCCACTGTGTGGCCCTGCACATCTAATTCCCTAAAAAATGATAGTAATATCTACCTCAAAAGCCTGTGGTGAAGGTTAAGTGCTTTCATATGTGTAAAATACTTAGAATAGCTCTGGCAATTAATAAATGGCCCAATTTTGGCTGCAAATACTGTATCGTGATGTAGAGGATCATGGAAGAGTACCCACTTTTGTGGAGCTGACAAGTTCTAATGTAATGTCACACAGACTCCCCAAACTGAAGGGAACAAATCTCAATTCTCTCAAAATACAAGTTCTACGTCTATTTTCTACCATAGCAAATGACACTGTCTTCCACCCAGTCAACCAGAATCAAAGCTCACGGAGTCAAGTGAGAGTTCTTTCCCCCCAAGACCAACCGCATGCAAACAGCTGCCCAATCTTGCTAGTTCCACCTCCCATAAAACATTCAAATACAATCATGTCTCATCTTCACCAACCCATGTCTCACTCAGAGGACTAAAACAAGATTCCTAATAGCTTTTCTTTTATCTTTACTTTGCCCATTTCTGATTTCTTCAGTAAGACTAGACTGACTTTTCTAAAGTGCACATCTCAAGTCCTCCACCCCTACTGAAACGTAACTACAACCCTTCAGACCCTTCTGCCTTCAGACCTTAGCTTCTGTCTCCCTTCCATTACAGAGGGAGGTCCTTAAGGGACCCAGAGTACATGATCAATAAATACTTCCTGAATAAAAGGACAGTATTCCTATCATGACGGATGGGGTAGTTTTCTAAATATTTCATTACTTACACTAAAAAAATACAGTCGATTTAATTACACAGAACAACTCTGTTCCGTTAAAAAACAAAACAAAACAAAACAAAACCTGGGGGTAGGGATGCACCTGGGTGGCTTTAGTCAGTTAAGTGCCTGCCTTCAGCTCAGGTCATGATCTCAGGGACCTGGGATGGAGCCCCACAGCACTGCGTTCTGCTCAATGGGAGTCCGCATCTCCCTCTCTTTCTGCCTCTTGTGTGTGTGTGTCTCTCTCAAATAAATAAATTCTTTAAAAAAAAAAAACCTGGAAATTTATCATAAGAATATGATTGAGGACACTCACAAAGACAGGGAAGAATGTTTATTCTGGTATTGTCTCCATTAGCGAAAAAAGAGAAACCTAAATGTCAAATAATGGAGGGAAAAGGAGGCTTTACATTTGCGTGTTAAAATCACAAAAAAACTGGGAAGGAATATAAACATACATAAAAATTGAGTTCTCTGATATATAAATAGTTCTTATAAATAAACAGTAAAAATAGGAAGGCCCCACCTGATGAATTAACCACTTTAAGGTCTTAGTTTCCCTATCTATGTAGCAGTGTTATTATTAGACTAACCCTATTCCCTTAGGTGTATTATGAAGTTTTTAAAATAAAGACACCATGAGTAAACCAGGAATCCTAGTACTTAAAAAATATCTATCAGCTTCTATTTCTATTATCAATGTCATTATTATACGAGTGGAGGACTTGAGAACTTGAACTTACTTATAGTATATAAAAATAAGTACAAAAATCATTAGTATACAAGCTTAAATAATTATCAACTGAACCTGAGACAAGGAAAAAAAAAAAAAGGCCATCATGCCAAAAACCCTCCCAACACCACTCCATGACCCTCTCAATCAATGCCCAATTCCCCAAAGTTACCATCTTGACCTCCAAAACCAGATTAGTTACAACTTTACATAAATGGGTTTGTTCACTTCATGTTATGTTTATAAGCTGTGGTTTGCTCATTATCATTATTTTATGGTATCTCATTATCTGAACATGTAATGATTTACTCATCTCTGACTTCTGATTGACATCTGGATTATTTGCAGTTTACAAGTATTATAAATAATGCCCTTGGTGAGGGGGACACCTGGGTGGCTCAACCATTATGTGTCTGCCTTCAACTCAGGTCATGATCTCAGGGTCCTGGGATGCAGCCCTGAAATGGACTCCCTGCTCACGAGGACACTGCTTCTCCCTCTGCTTGCTGCTCCCCCTGCTGTGCTCTGTCAAGTAAATAAATAAAATCTTAAAAAAAAAAAAAAAATGCCACTAGGAAGAGTCTTGTTCAGTGTCTTTTCATATACATAGAGATGCTGTTCTGCTGTTTTTCCAGGTTTTTTAAATTGTTCTGTTTTTCTCTTAACAGTGTATGAAAAATCTCTGTTCCTTTGCTTCACTAACACTTGGAATCACTATTCTAACTTTCAGGCATTGCTGGAGGTGTGTAGTAGTACTTCATCAAGAGTTGAACTTGTATTTTCCTGGTGACTATGATCATCTTTTCATTTATTTAAGGCCAGTTAAGTAACCACTTCTGTGAAATGCCCATTCAGGTTGCTTTTTGATGTTTCTTTTTCTCTTTTTATTTATTTTACTTTATTTATTTATTTGGCAGAGAGAGAGATCACAGGAAGGCAGAGAGAGAAGGGGAAGCAGGCTCCCTGATGAGCAGAAAGCCCACTATGGGGCAGATCCCGGGACCCTATCATGACCTGAGCCAAAGGTAAGAGGCTTTAACCCACTAAGCTACCCAGGTACCCCGCTTTTCCATTTTTCTATCAAGAAAGTCTTTTTCTCATACAATTCTAAAACTTTTAAAACATTTGATTTTAACTTTTTGGGGGTATGAATCCTTTACTGGTTGTAAGTGGTTTACATAATCACCTCTTAATGGTGTTTTTTAATCAGCACAATCTCTTAATTTTATCACCTTTTGTTTTAGAATATTTTTGGTGTCCATTTAAGAAATGTTCCCTTTTATCAAAATCATGAAGAAATTCTACATTATCTTCTAGAAGTTGAGTTTCACCACTCATATCTAGACGGCCAGTGCTCTTGGGCTGGGTTTCTGTGCCTGTGTGCCAGAGGAATCAGGGTGCATTTCCCCCCTACCCCCACCAACCCCAAATGGACATTTGATTTACTACGGACCAATTATTAAAAAGATAAACTTTCCCTGCTGCTCTGCAATGCCATCTTTATCATAAATGACATGCTGTATTGTCCTTAGATCTGGTTTTAGATTCTCTCTTCTGTTCTACTGGATGCAGGCCTACCTACATTTCTTAAAACTTTGTTTAAGAACCCGTCTTACAAGCTTTAATATCCAGTAGAGAATTTTGTGTCTCCTCAAGCATAGTTTGGCTATTCTTAGCCCTTTGTGTGTCCATGTATGATTTAGAACTAGCTCATCAAAATCACAAATCACCCTACATTGACACTGTGGTTGAAACTGTACACTGTCTAATCAGTTGAATGCATCAATTATGTGTATTAAATTGAACAGTTAACAGAATTTTTTGCAATGAACTTACCAGCACTGTCTAATAGTACACTACTAGTATGACAGAGCATTTGAACAGTTTTATTTTTTCCTTCCCAATCCTTACTCTTCCTTCTGCCTTATTCTACTTGCTGTTGTCGCTCTAAGAGAGTAATGATCAGAAGAGGAGATACAGGGGTGCCTGGGTGGCTCAGTTGGTTAAGCGACTGCTTTCAGCTCAGGTCATGATCCTGGAGACACGGGATTGAGCCCCAGACTGGGCTTCCTGCTCGGCGGAAGCCTGCTTCTCCCTTTCTCAGTCCCTCTGCTTGTATTCCCTCTCTAGCTTTGTTTCTGTCAAATAAATAAATAAAATCTTAAAAAAAAAAAAAAGAAGAAGAAGAAGAAGAAGAAGAGGAGGAGGAGGAGATACAGGTTCCAGTCTTACTCCCAATCTCAAAAAGTAAGCTTTCAACATTTCTCCAGTACTGTGGCTGTTGTAGGTTTTTAACTGGTAACCATTATCAGATGAATCAAGTTCCTTTCTAGTCCTAGTTTGCTAAAACCTTTTCCTCACAAATACATGCTGACTTTTATTAAATGCTTTTTCTGCACCCACTGAGATGACATCAGTTTTCTGATCTACACTGTTAACAGGGCGAAATACATTGACTGATCATGATTATCTTTTTGTGACAGAGACACTGTCGAAACCATCTGGTCTTGGAGTTTTCTTTGTGGGTAGTTAAAAGTTAATAAATAAAAGGTGTCTTTAGTAGGATTACTCAAATTTTGTGCTTCCTGGTGTGTCTGTTTTTATAAGCTGCAGTTTTCTGATAGTATGTCTACCTACATTTGAAAAACACTGGCATCAAGCTCTTCATTAACCCTCTAAGCTCTTCTATCAATGTAGGTATAATTGTAGTGATATCCCCTTCAATTGAGCTCTGGTTCTTGAGGCCTTCTACTTTCTGATCAGTTTAACCAATGATTTATTAATTTTATTAAGGGTCCTCTCTTATATAGGGTGTTTTCTATTTCTGCTCTCATTCTAATCAGTTAGTAAGAGAGGTATACTAAAAATATTCCATTTAAGCATGTTACTGGATTACATAAAATTGAGTTGTTCTACCTTCCTGATGAAGAAAACCTTTAATCATCATAAACAGTCCTTCTTTATTTCCAATAATACTTCCTCTTGTCTGATATTAGTATGGCCATACTACACTTTCTCTTACTCTGTGTGGTATGCCTTCTGTCCACCCTTTACTGTCAACGCCCCATTCCCTTATTATTTTAGATTTGTCTCTTATAAACAGTTTGTGGTTTGTAAGCTTTTAATTTACGAATGTACACTAAGAAGTGTACATAAGTATACTGTAAATATACTAGTATAGTGCACTATAACACAAAACTGTAAGTTTATTTAATGTATGAATGTACGCTAATAACCCTTCTATTCATTCCAACTGTTTTATGTTCCTTCCTTATCTTCTGCTGGACTGAATTTTTATACCTCCCCAACAGGCAAATTATTTTATTATTTTTTAGTTATCTTATAGATTATAAGATTACTATCTTTGACTCATCAACATCTAATTTTCATATACTATTGTGAACTTGGATATGTACACATACACACACAATTGCAAGATATCAACTAATCATCCAGCATGGGTAGAATGAGACTCAAGGATACATTTGGAGGGAGGGAGGGAGGGAGGGACAAATTTTGTGATATCCAGACAGCTATGAAAGAAATACAAAAAAACAGCTAGCTGCTACTTGATTATTACTGTGATGACTATCCTCCTAAAATATGTGTTTCATTTTCTGAATCTAGATCCAGTCAATTATGTGCATTAAATTCAACAAGCACTGAGAGGTTACTGTGGCACTGTTTGGGGGTGACAATGACACCCACGATCTATAACAGCACCTCATAAACTTTAATGTTCTTATAAACTGCTTTTGAATCCTAGTAAAAATGCAGATCCTGACTCAGTACATCTAAGATAGGGCTTGAGAGTCTACAATTCTAATAAGCCACCAGATGATGCCAATGCTGCTTCAAATAGCATCTAAAAAAATATATATATAATCAGTTAACTTAAAAAAAAAAAAAACTTTCTAACTAATCCAAGTAGCAGATAATCCAAACAGAAGTTATAATCCTGACTACCCAATACAGCATAGGGTTACTTTTCCCCAACAGAGTTGCCCTCCTAGTTAGATTTTGGGTTTTTTTTTATTATTAAAACACTAATACACATTTCTGTGCAGAAGGGAGATATGCTAGGTGACAAAGAATCCAAGGTTCTTTTTATATGTTACTGTAGGTAATTTTAACACAAGCTAACAAGAAATAACTTCATGTTTTTTGCTTATAGAACTTTTTTTAGATTTTACTATACTATAGCATCTATCACAACTCCTTAGTAACGTTACCAGTTATGGAGCTGTATACTGGTGTATTTGTCACTTGTTCATTGTCTCCTTCCTTATTAGCTCAGCTGCCATGTGTGAAATGCCAGAAAGATACTCAAGTTTAACTTCCTCCCAAATGCCAAAAAGTATTTAAGTTATCCATTCATTCATTCATTCCTCTTATGATAAGACTCCAAGAAGACAAACTAATATGAGAATATCTTGTCAGCCCGATTTAGTAATTAGGCCCATGACCACGGCTTTTATTCTTTCCAAAATTTCCATCTTCCCTTTCAATTCAAATGTTAATAAAGGCAAGGACTCAGTTCATCCTACGATGTTAGGCTGGACTGCAGGAAACTAACATTAGACCTCCTTTGGCCTACAAAACAGCAAGTTCATATGGTTTAACAAGACATCTAGACATCTATACCGTTCTAGATATAATCCTTGTCCAATTAAACTAAAAATTAGCTCTAATATTTTAGCCCCCAAATGTATCAAAATATATGCTGCAACTGTTGAGTTAATCAACAGACTTAGAATTTAAAGTCTTGTAAATTAAATATCTTATAATTTATAATATTTAACCCCAAAGTATCTTCATAATCACTATTTGGAGTTCAGTTCCAAAATAACAGTTCAAACTGCTGCCAAACAGTGTGAAAGAGAAGTTGCAGAAAAGTATGCAAGAAGGGTCCTATCTGCAGTTTCTATATCTTTCTGTACTTCTTTTTTTACCATGAGCATATTTCTAAAATTTCATAAAAACTGTGTTGATAGTTTACTTAAAAAAAAGAAAAAGAAAAAATGATGGAACCTGGGTGGTTGAGATGGTAGGGCATTTGCCTTCGGCTCAGGTCATGATCCCAGGGTCCTGGGATCACATCCCACACTGGGCTCCTTGCTCGGCTGGGAGCCTGCTTCTCCCTCTGCCTCTCTCTCTGCCTCTCATGAATAAATAAAATCTTATTTTAAAAAATGAAGCTTTTTCATTTCACTCAAGTTACTATGTTTCAACAAAAACCTATAATAACCAGAGACCCTAACACTGGTAGAGATTAGCAGTGATTCTACAAAGAAGCCCTCCAAGAACAGACCTGAGACTGGGAGATGTCAAGCCTCAAAAGGTAGAGGTAGACACAGAGCAAACATCAGATAGAAAGCCTGGAAGCAAACCAGGAACGGGAGGGGGGGGGGGGAGAAACCATTTGCTTTATCTCTGATCTAAGACCAACAAGTAACTCCACCTGTAGCTAACTTGAATTTCTTTTGTTGTTAATATGTGGAGAGAGCACCATTCTTGTGGTTAATCAACATTTGATTTAAAAGCAAAAGAACAATATTAAAGAACAAAAATAAAGGAAAATAATTTGAGTTAATCAAAACTGCAACATCCAAAAGGTGGAAAATTTTATGAGGCCAACCTTTTGAGACAGAATCCCCTAAGAAAGGAAGGGAAGACAACCAAGAAGACTATGTGGGGGGAAAATGTGCAAAGTGTAGCAACAAGACATGTCCGTAACAAAGGAGAAGACAAATGACTGCACGTTAAATAAGTGTTGGGAATACAGGCACGGGATTAAGAGGGGAACTGAACCTAAGTCCATGAAAAAAGTTTTGTTCACCAAGATATCATCAGTACCAAGAACAGTGCCTGGCACATGCCCTGCATTCAATAAATATTTGTTGGATGAAACAATGAGTTGAATCCATCAGCAATATTTAGAATATGAATAAGTGGTTGAGAAAGGGAGGGGAGAGCTGAAGAGGGGAAGGGGGAAAGCAGTATTTTTACAAGGAGGAGCACGTAAGTCAGAAATAAAGAACCATCACAGCACAGGCTCCCCAGTCCGTTTCTCTTGCTCGGGTTTTCTATCCCAAGCACACAGCACACCTCATGGCTCCACAGTAGGTGTTAAATAAATACGGATTAAAGTCAAACCATGTTAGGGCTCTGCCAATTACCTAATGATAAGGACATATATTGATTTCTTATTACCCTCTAGTTAGTAGCCAGTATTTGTCATGACGGAATGCGCAAGTGCGCGCGCGCACACACACACTCACAGCATATTCAGTTGTCTGCTCATGTAAGATCTAAATAAATGTTCAGGGTTTTCAGTCTGAAACTTTCTAATTAGATTTGTACACTAAATGAAGAATAACAATGGAACAGAGGTAAAAAAAAAAACACATGTATTTTTTTTTTTTTAAGATTTTATTTATTTGGGGCGCCTGGGTGGCTCAGTTGGTTAAGTGACTGCCTTCAGCTCAGGTCATGATCTCAAGAGACCCGGGATCGAATCCCACATCGGGCTCCCTGCTCAGCGGGAAGCCTGCTTCTCCCTCTCTCACTCCCCCTGCTTGTGTTCCCTCTCTGGCTGTGTTTCTCTCTGTCAAATAAATAAAATCTTTAAAAAAAAAAAAAAAGAAAGAAAAAGATTTTATTTATTTGAGAGAAAGCGAGCCCATGAGCAGGAGAGGGGAGAAGGTCAGAGGGAGAAGCAGACCCCCCCCCAGTGGAGCCGGGAGCCTGATGCGGGAGGTCAGAGGGAGAAACAGACGCCCCAGTGGAGCCGGGAGCCCGATGCAGGACTTAATCCCGGAATTCTGGGATCATGACCTGAGTGGAAGGCAGTTGTTTAACCAACTGAGCCACCCAGGCGCCCAAAGCCATGTATCTTTAAAAGCCTGTTAACATCAGACTTTCCACTTCTGAGCACTTCTGAGTGCCTTGTAACTGAGCCTCACTCACCATGAGGAGTTGTAAGCCTGGTCAGACACACGAAATAACTGTTCTCAGACACTACCCAACAGACAGCACAGAGCTGTGATCACTGAGGAGAAGAAAACAAACCTGGTGAGCTCTACAATCACCCTGGCTTTCGATCTGGGGGCAACTGCCAGAGTACAATGTAGGGAGGGGAGCCCAAATACAACAGCAGTGGTCTTGCTCAGTGGGGAAGACATGGATCAGAGTTCAAGGCTGCAGAGCTGCCAGGAGTTCGTGACACAGGGCACAAAAAGAAGGAAGCTCTGCAGAGAAGGCGCTCCATTAACCTACACCTAGAAATCCCGTTGGCTCTTTGTCCAAATACTAAGCTGCCTAAGCGCCAGGTACAGGTCTGGGAGGCCAGGCAAAAACAACTGCCAGGGAGTGATGAGGCGAACTATTAGAACTCACACAGGACTGGGAGACCCTAAGTGCTCCAATCAGCTAGACTGGAAAACCCTGAAAACACCACAGACATCAAAACAGACTCCCCAAAATTCACACTTCAGGAGGAGAGCTATCCTGGCCCTACAATCAAGGCTGCCTTCAGCCTGTCCCAACAGACATTGAAACACACCTCAAAGGATTAAGATGGTGTGCAGACTGCCAGGACAAAATTCAACCCCTTTTAAAGGACAACAAAACCCAAATGCTCAACTACCTTGCATTCCTAATGCCCATATCCAATCAAAAATCAAAAATCACTAGGCACAGGGGGCGCCTGGCTGGCTCAGTCCATAGAGCAT
Source organism: Spilogale gracilis (assembly GCA_004023965.1). Classification (NCBI taxonomy): domain Eukaryota; kingdom Metazoa; phylum Chordata; class Mammalia; order Carnivora; family Mephitidae; genus Spilogale; species Spilogale gracilis. The sequence goes on along the minus strand of PITA01008007.1, from coordinate 67,630 downwards.
GCAACTCTTAATTTCAGGGTCGTGAGTTCAAGCCCCATGTGGGGCATGGAGCCTACTTAAAAAAAAAAAAAAAAATCAGGCACACAAAGAAGCAGGAAAATGTTGCCTGTATTCAGGAGGAAAACAAATCCATCTATAGATCTAGAAATGGTAGAAATAATGAAGTTAGCAAAGAAAAAACAGGTATAGAACAGTTTTAAAATATAAAGGAAAATGTAAACAAAATAAGAAAAATTGGCAAATCTTTTAAGTTTATGTATTTATTCAGTGATCTTTATACCACCCAACATGGGGCTCAACTCACAACCCCAAGATTAAGAGTCACATGCTCCTCCAAATGAGCCAGCCAGGTGCCCCAAAGCAGCAGATCTTAACAGACAAAGAGAAACTACAAAAAGAAACCAGAAATTCTAGAAATGAAAAATAACTAAACAGAGGTGCCTGGCTGGCTCAGTCAGTGGAGCTTGCAACTAACTCTTCATGAGTTCAGGCCCCACACTGGGCACAGAGTTTACTTAGGAAAAAAAAAGAAAAGAAAAGAAAAAAGAAAGAAAGAAAAAACTGAAATGTAAAATACACTGAATGGCTCAAATAGCAGATTAAACACAGCAGAAGAGATCAGTGAATGTAAGAACAACGTACTATAAATTAACCAAATGGAAAATAAGTATAAAATATAATGGAAAAAAATAAACAAAGTCTCCAAAACATTCAGAATAAAATCAAGCTAACATTGCTATTTAGAGGAGGCATCAAAAGGGAAGGAGAGAGAAACTGGGGAAGGAAAATTTATGAAGAACTAAGTCAAAAGTTTCCAAATTCAACAAAGAATATCAACCCACAGATCCAAACTCAATCAGCCACAGGCAGTGTACAATACACATACACACACGCACACTAAGGCACTTAATTGTTAAAAACCAGTAAGAAAAAAAGACTGTAAAAACAGCCAATGGGAGAAGGGGTACACATTTACATACAAGAGAACCACAGACTTCTCATCAGAAATCATGCACATCAGAAAAAAACAAACCAACATCTTAAAATGATTAAAAAAAAAAAAAAGACCTTTAACTCACAATTCTATATCCACTGAAACAAACCTTCAAAATGAGGGCAAAGCACTTTCAGACAAATGAACGTGAAAAAAATTTTCAACAGTAGACTTGGCACTCCAAAAATGTTCACAGTTCACAGAAGGGAAATGATCCCAGACAGAAAGTGAGATCTATACAAAGGGATAAAGATGAACAAAAATGGCAGAAATATAGATAAATAATATAGACATTTCTCATCAGTATTTTTAAGAGATAACTCATTGTTTAAAGCAAAAATAACAATATATTGTAGAATTCATAAATATATAAAAGTCATACAGATAATAACCATAGCACCAGGGACAGGAGAGATAAAATGGAAGTACACAACAGCGTAATTTAACTAAGGCTGCACTCGTAAGCCCACAATCAACCATTAAGAAAGACCAGATGGATAGATAACTAGAATACAGAAAATCTTACTTAACCCCACTGTAAACGGGTCCTTAATTCTTTCAATTAGAAAAGGCAAACCAAATTTTTACAGCTGAAATAAGAGGTCCAGAACTTATTTTTAGTAATAGCATCTGGAACACAAAAAAGATTAAAACAGTCACCCAAAATATAGCTGCTGGATTCCAGAAATTATTATACTGTACACAGTATAATATGTAATATGGTTGTATTTATATGGCCCCCCAAATTTCTAAAGTATTCTTAAATAGAAAAAAAAATACGCAGATAACTTTTTAGGTTTATCAGTAGTCACGAAAATTCCAGGTAAATATTTTTTCTTACAGTATCCATAATCTAAAAATGTTGTATCAGTAATAAACCTATTCAAATAAAAAATTTCCCCATTTTGTGGAAAACAGGGAGCAAGCAACCTTTGATCCTTCAATTTCCAGGAATGGCAGAGGGGTGCTTGAAACAAAAGGCAGATACACAAAGATATACAATGTCTCTAGAAATTCTTCAGAGGTGAGACTGAACTGTTCATGAATTGTAAATGCTACCAGGACCTCCCCCTTCAACCTGCTTTGTTCACTACTGAATCCCTAGGACTTAAAACAGTATTCAGAACACAGAAGCTAAGTAACTGATGCCTAACTGACTAAATGACCAGTGTATAAAGAGCACAGACATTCATCGACTTATAAATGTGAACCCACCATTTGTAAAGTGAATCTGCCATTAGAAGATTTAGAAATTCCGGCAAGAAATGGAAGACTACTAACATGCTGCAATAAATATTCAAGCTGCTGAATTTTAGGTATGAACCCCTAAATAACTGATTTTAAATAACTGTAACAAAACTTTTAAAACACTCAAAACAAATACTCCAGGAAAAGTATATATGCAAAAGAAAGCACTGCATTTAACACAACAACTAAAATAACAGTCACTTGCACAAAGTGTTCACAAACATGCTTTTGAGACAAATAGGAGATAAAACAGTTTTTCATGATTGATTTATATATGCTCTAATGCCCCCCCCACACACACACCCCAGTCCTTTGGGGGACAAAAAAAGCAAAACTGTTTCTAACAGAAGTTTAATTTTAGATGTTGCTTCACTGGGCAGCCCTGCAGAGGGGCAGAAAAGGACGCCTTCCAGACCAGCAGAATCCAAGGAACAGCAAGAGGGAACAGCAAATGAGCCAGGACCTGCTGAAGCAACCTTTTCGGGAATATTGGTGTCTTAATACGAAACCCGTGTGTTGGTCCTCAGGACCTCTACTACGGACGTTTCTTTCTAGCAGAGAATTATAATAACATCATTTATTCAAGAGGTATCTAATTGGGCAAACCTGAGACCCAGACCCTAAGAAAAACATCTACAACCACAGTGAGAGTATCTACAAGATCTACACGGGATGCAATGGCCATTCCTCCACCAGGCCCCCAGATTAAGACCACAGAAAGTGAGTAGATAACTGGAGTCCCAACTAAACCACGTGTGTATGAACGCCAGCCACTTCTCTAGCAGAAGGAGGTGCCCTCTGACAGCAGCCACTCTGAGTGCAGCCGTCCGGTCTTCAGTAAGTTTAACTGTCACACACATCCAGATTGCAAGAGTTTTACAAAAATGACTTGTCATTCAAATCAACAAATTATATTAGTTATAATCAAGAAACCAATTCTTTCAAGCAAGCTAAGAAATTACCACCACTCAGATTACACGGTATGCCAGATCCTGAGATTCCAGTGTCTTTCGACAAGAGAAATGAGGACAGCAACTATACAGCTCAACACTATCAGTCTTGATTTCAAAGCTGTCTCGTATTATACAAGTACCTGTCAGATGATGGCTCCTTATTTGTGGGTTAGCAAACCAGTCACCTGAGATAGGATGAGCAGCAGCCAGCCTACCTGGCAGTAGTATGACAAGAGCATTCAGTGAATGCCACTTTCTATTTTCAATCAGAAGATGGGGTTTCCATTCACTTCCTCCCAAGTCAGTCATCTGTGGAACAGTTAAGGGGAAGCACTAGAACAAACTAGACAGGGTAAGTGTAGGTTTCGAGCCATTCGTAATCATCTTTGTGAAACCTTATGGTTCAGGGTCCTGCTTTCTGCATCCCTACAGATTCCTCTGTAACATGCAAAGAGCACTTTCATTTAGAACACAGGAAAAACAAGAACTACATCTGGAACGTTCAGCTTGCTATACAGAAATACACTGCACTAGGATTTAAGACCTCCTCTCGCTTGCCTTAGCACACGCGTAAGTGCAGCATGGTAACAAGTCCATTTCCCCACACATGAAATGAGATGATTCATCAGCTTGTCCAATCACATAAATCCAAAGCATTTTCTCCCTTGTAAAATGCTATGGATCTGTAATGTTATAGAGATCACTGCCAAAGGAAAGAAAAGACTGCTCAAAAGTCTGTTTAGAGCTTAAAAGACACATTTTAAATAATGTCGGTTATATTCTTAGTTCCTTTAAAAAAAAAACCATACAAAAACACAGTAAAATGTTACTTATCTAAAATATATTATGTATACAAATGCTCACACACAGGTATAGTATATATATGTACATATATACAAAACTTGAATTTCCCAAAGACATGCCCTCTCCCACCCTGTTCTAGGAGTTTTCTTCAGATCTCCTAACCATAACTTTGTCAAGGCCTATATGAGCACACTAAAACCTCAAGTACAAAAAGAAAAATTACATATCTTAACACATCTAAAAGATGAAATATTACAAAGCCATTAAAAAGCTGAACAACACCGCTTAGCTGCCTCCCTCCTCGAGGGTCAAAGGATCCGAACACAGAAAGAGGCAGCTAGGAAGACAACACGGGCAGAAAGGTCACCTACCACAGGCCACCCATCACCATCAACTATGCCACAACCATGGCATTTAAGAAATGTCTGAAGATGCTACTAAGTTTCAGGCACATAAGGTTTCTTAAGCAGCCTCAAACCTTCCCTGATCTTTACCTCTGCTTTCTCTCAAAGCAGGCAGAGCAACAACAGCTGAGAGGAGGGGAGAAAAAACGAAACAAAACCACCCAATGTATTTTTTAAAAAACTTTCCCCTTCTGTCCCAAGCAGAAAGGAGAGCCATAAACATACTCCCCGTTCATTTTTAGTTCTAGCTAAACAGCTGTAACACACAAGATATTTTTAAATCTAGTTGAGTACTTGAGTACCTATATTGAATTGCAGCATAATGCTTAAAATTATCCAATGAGGCAATCATTTGGCTTTGTGATCCCAATTAAAACACTGCATATTTACAGGGATTTTCCATTACAAAACGCCCAAAAGGCAAGATATTCATCTGGCCAAAGACACTTTAAAAGTTAAGCAATGGGCAAGCTGTTAACTGTTCAACAGAGGTTAAAAAATTTAAATTTAATAATATAAAAAAGCGACCCTTCATTAAAAGTATATTTATGCAGCAAATAAACACATCATTTTAGAGCTCATAATCGGTTTTCCTTCTTCCGTGTCTACTGTGCAAGAGTGCTTAAAACTTTCACCTTCGTTCTATGCTGCACGGAAACAGCATAGAACACATTACTGTCCAAAGTATTATACAACAGCCTTAATACATAAGAAAGCTCTCTAACAATACAATTCAAAACACCAAGACAGGCCCCTCACTTCAAGGGGAAAAAGACAAGCAAAAGATGTAATTCTTACAAAACCAAGAAGTATATAAGAAAACTTTCAAACTCACTAGAAGTCAAAAAGTCAGTCAATAAACAAGTAAAACAAGCAACATTTTTCAGAGTATCCTCAATAATAACTGTATGGTTAAAGCAGGTTTCTATGACCCTTTACCAGAATACTCCAAGTAGTCACACAATTCACACAAAAGTAATCAAAATAAAATTAGTAACAGTCACTTAACTTTTACTCTATGCCAAATATTGTTCCAATATGCCCTTCTACTCCCCAAAAGCTCTGTAAATGAGGTGGCATTATTACAGCATTTGTTGTGTTTTACACAGAGAGAGGCTCAAGTCAAGCAGCTGGACAGGGGCCCCAAGTGTGGTGGCCCCATGTTACCAGGCTCACACAGGCTAGGACCACATGCTCCTTAGTGGTTAGGAAGACTATACTGGCCGTTTCCAGAGAACACTCTCTTCACCACTCTGAGCTGGGCCTCACAAAGCCAGGAGTGAGCGGGAGAGTGCTCAAGAGACATGAGAAACCCTAAAAGTTGAGACTGCTGAAACCCTGCAAAAGGAGTAAAGATAAACTGAATGAGCAAGGAAAAGAGACAGGGGCTAGGAAACAGCACTCAGCTTCAGAATGTCCCTTCCCGAATACACCCTGCACCAATTCAGGTGAAAACGGGACATGCAGGTGGCCGTGGCGGGAGAGAGGTGAATTAAAAAGGAGTCCGTAAAAACAAGTCAACCTCACATCAAATTTTATAAAGGAGAAAAAGCAAGTTCTCTAAGTATCCATGAGTTTTGTAAAGAGCTCGAGCAAATGTCCTGTAGGAAAAGACAAGACTAGGGAGTGGGCCACAATCTGGGCCTCACCTCCACCCGCAGCCTCATCTTGCGACATTCCCTCTGTGAGGCTCTAGGCCCTCGGAGGTGACCCCAACTCTCAAGCGCACCCCCCTGCTCTGCTTCAAACATTACTGCTTTACGGCTTTGCCTGATCAACTCTCACTTCTCTTCCAAGTAGCAGTTCAAACATCGCCTCAAGGCTGGCTGGAGAACACACAGGAGTAGGTTAAGGACAGAGGGGGCAAGCTGGGCCCAATAGTCTTATTGCCAGGCTAAGGAATTTGGATTTTGTAAAATAAGTAAGAGGGTGCCAGGGAAGGTGTGCCAGGAGTGACATGACTCCAGTTGTGGTTTCGGTTGTAACAATAACACTCTATAGAGTGTCTAGATTCGATTTTGCCACCTACTACCTAGCTACTGTGGGACTTTGGATTATTTAATAAAATCTGTTGCATCCCTTTCTCTCTGCAGAAGGGGTTAATAACAGTACTTGTAACTCAGGATAATAAAAATTACAGTTATTTTTAAACATTTTTAAACATTACAGAGTTAATGTTTAAAGTGGTATATGGCACACATAAATGCTGAATACATGTCCTATTCCTTAAGTCTGTCGTAACAGAATTGACATGTAATATGAACAGGGAGAGACCACAGGCAGACATCAATCGGAGGCCTATTTCAACAGTCCCAGCAAAGGACTGTGAGAGCGTTTAGGAGCATAATGTTAGAAAAGGAAGGAGACACATGAACTGACACTGTGAAGAAGGGGTAGGACCTGACCACTTGACCAAATATGGAAGAGGGGAAACAAGCTGGATTCAAACATTTCTCAGAGGTTTTGAGCCTAGGCGACTTGGAAATGGTGATGACACTTACAAAGTTAGGCAAGGGACTATGCTGAATAATGATATCTCCTTAAATTTATTCTAATCTGAACTTTAAAGACTGACTTCTAGTATTTGTCACTTTATCAAGTATATGACAGTTCAAAAACTTTATTAAAAAGAGAAAGGAGAAAAAGTACAAAAGTCTTAAAGGAGAAGGAAAAGGGCGAAGCAAAGAAAAAGAAAACTAGCCCTGGGGGCAGAAGGCCAGGGTGCTGACCCAGGCTTGGACCTTAGTGCCATGACTGGGGAAATATGCCCCATGTGCAGATGACCCCTTACTACGCCTTCCAGCAGCGGTAGCACTGTCTATCTGAGCCAGCTACAAAGTATACACACCACTCACCTCCTCCTCCTCCTTCACCATCACCATCTCCAAAGCACTGTGCTGGGAGCCTCTCTTTCCAACACAGGTAACCTAACCTGCTCCAGATGCCTAGGCAGAAAAAAGAGGTTGAACACTCCTGAATGACCATGCCCACAGTCACTTTGAGTTCAGAATGTGCCACCATCAGGAGTAAAGCGATCTCACTTTCCAACTGAGATCAACATTACTTATCTATCTCTATACAATGTCAGACACACCCACCTCAGTAAAAGCCATAGCCTGCCTCCATCTTCAATGGACTTTCTTTAAAAAGTCATCTAGGTTTTCTAGAACATATAATCTTAACTTCTAAGTTGTTTTGGACATCACATTTTTTGAATCTCTGTATGATGCCATACAGGGACACTGTAACAATGACATAAAAAATTCTAACAATTAGCACAACTGATGTTTTTTATTAATCCTACGTACATATTTATAATTTCTATTGCAATACTTTTAAAAATGATCTTTAAAAGTTTCACTTACAACATCAACACTTGGAAACAGTAGGTCATAACCTCAAAAACTGGTGTTACATTTTTCTGCCTAATTTTATACACATTCATTACAACCAGTACCTTCACAAGCACCTAGAACTACTACTCAAAGAGGCCCCACAGTGCACATGTTGTCTCCTTAAACAGTTCACCTCACAGGAACAGTACAGCCCATTATATGAGGAACTATGTTTAAAAAAAAAAAAAGTGCTTAAGAACTCAAAATATGTAAGGGCTGAGGGATAATTTGGGGGGAAATAACCTCTTTATATTCTGCATCTATTGTACATAATTTTATAATGCCAAATATCATCACAATGCTAAAAATCAGACTTGGTTAATTTTTAATACAGAAAATACTTTTTCTAGTTGAATGACACCAAAGTAAAAATGCTGATACACATCAATAACACTTCTCCGCGCCTCCCATCTAAAAACATATTTTCTTTTTAAAACTTTTTTTCTAATTGAAGTATTAATGACATATAACATATTACCTTCAGGTGCACAATATAATGATTGGATCTTTTGTAAGTCACTAGGGACACCACTTTGAGACTTTTACAATAACCCTCAACTATCTAATACCTGTATCTAATATCTATAATGAAGAAAATAGTTGTAGCACAATTCAATTAGAAGTTTACCCTAAACAAACTGAACTTGGGTCTCCTAAATCTGAAGAATATACCTCTTCAAAGCAGATGAGATAGCAAGACAACCTTCATCTCCTTCCCGGCCTTCAGAATCCACTCCCTATCATCTCCTTGGAGGCCTCTGTACATCAATTAACCTCTCTGTCTCCTATTGCCTAACACCTCTCTCTCTCATATCTGCCAAACACATAAATATGCTCTATTTCCTTACCATAAAAACAAAAGCCTTCCTTCATTCTACATGCTCCTTTAACACCCAATCTATGGTCTTCCAATTCAGTCATTCAACCAATATTTACTGGGTCCCTGCTATGCTCTAGAACTGAGGTGTTCAGTATGGCAGCCACTGGTCACAGATGGCTAATGCAGCACTTGAAATGAGGCTAGCAGGAATTGAGACCTGTTGTAAATCTGGAACACATGGAGGATTTCAAGGACTTAGTACCAGGAAAAACAAAAACAAAAACAAAAAATGGACTACAGAATATCTCCATTTGTAATTTTAAACCTTGAAGTCATGTATTTTAAATATACTGGGCAAAATAAAATATATTAGTAAAATTGTTATTGTTTGTATTTACTGCTTTTTAAACTGTGACTCCTGGAAACTTTTATTTCTACTGGACACTGTGGTTCTAGACAAAGTTCACAGCATTAAAGACATACATATGAAGATGATGAGCAAAGTCTCTGGCCTCCTAAGCTGGTACTTTATTGTCAGTGATGGGGGAGCTCTCAGATAATAAACAAGCTCAATTTAAGAATATAAGAAAATAATTAGTGTTTTGAAGACAATAAAAGACAGAAAAGAGAAACTGGAGGTGGGGAGGGGGCCCACAGAGCACGGTATGCCTCTTCCGCTTCCAACAGAACGGACAACCAGACCTCCCCTCAAGTACAAACTCAAAGACTGACAGCGGCTGTCTGGAGCATGCACTATTACAGGTTCCAAGGCTAACGTGAGCCTCAGCTGGAAGGCACAGCACGCTCTATTAGCCATGTCTGCTCAGGGTGGAGAGCAGGCATGAAAACCAAGTGCAAGGCACTTCTACAAATGGTATTACCCAATCCATCCACTTAAGATAGAAACCTCAGTCTTATTCACTCTCTCATTTCCATCTCCCTACACACACACACACACACACACACACACACACACACACACTAACTACATTTTGTGACACTGGCCTCAGGAATGTCTCGCAAATCTGTTCACTTCCATACTGTCAAGAGCCTAATTCAGAAGAAAGTGATGAGGGCAGACTCTACAATAACTGCCCTTCTGTAGTCTCCATGACTTAATTTTTCCCAATGCTGTGAAATTTGCTTCCTTAAAGTTTCAAAATCACCAACACTTTAAAACACCAGAGCTTCCAGTGCCCACAACACTCTCACCCCCGTCTGGATGAGGTACTCTTCATGAGCTACCCTACCACCCTGGGCTGAGTTATTTAGAGCACTTCACCCAAATTATATTAGAATGATTTATCTGCTTATTCACTGAACTATGGCAAGGCTAAGATATCTTACGTCTATTATGTCAGAAGATAAAGGCACTCATTAAATGTTTACTTAATGAGTGGATAGATATTATCAGATATCAACTTCCCCACCTCAATTTGGGACACTTGCTACCCAGACAAGTTTAAATGACTTGTCCAAAAAGGTCAGTGGCAAAATCAAGACTGAAACAGTCTCCTACTTTATACCACAACAGGGGACCTTTTCTCCTGATCAAAAGGTCCTGAAGTATTGGTCACTCTTGGGTCACTCATTATCAGGCAATCACCATAGTTTGTGGGTATCACGAAAGACTAAAAACAGAAAAGAAAAAAAAAAAAAAAAAAGTCATACCTTCTGCTATAAAAGCCAAACAACAACAAAAATTCACTCTTCCTTACACCTTGGTAACCTGGGCTTGCTAGTAACTAAAGTTTGAACAGTTAAATGTTCCTGTTCAGTCACAGTTTAGGAACTTGAGGGCTCACCCTGTAAGGTGCAGGGACAGTAAGAGCATACACACTAATACTCACTGTGAAATGCCACAAGTGGCGCCCTAACTAGAAGGGCCCATGGCTCAACCCTGACTGTATTCTCTACCACCTGGCTCTTTGGTTCCTACCTATTTTTCTTGCAGAGTCTCCAGCTTTCCAAGCTATTCTGTGGCAAACTTATAGCTCTCCATTAAATTCATTTTCTTCTGCCCAGGTTAGCCAAGGATGAGTATCTACTGTCTGCTTCTAAGAACCTTGACTATCACATGTAAATGAACAATAAAGGATCATCACCTCCAAATCCAAAAAAGAAGATCACAGGTGAGGCATTGGTTATTTAGGAGAAACATGGGAGAATGAGTAAGGGAACAATGAAAGTAGTAACTGTGTAGAGTAAATCAATGTCTTGCTGATGACGCTTATGGCGGCTGCATTTGCCATATGGACTAGATTGCTCATCAATAACCAAAGGCATTTCTTTTTCCTGATGGATGAAACTAGCTCCCCTGGTAGCTAACATGGCCCAGTGACTAAGATCTGGCCAGTGGAATATCAACATAAGTGGTGTATGGTACTTAGGCCTAACCCATAAAAATCTCCCATGTAGCGGCACCTGCGTGGCTCAATCGGTTAATCATCTGGCTCTTGATGTTGGCTCAGGCTGTGATCTCAGGGTCATGAGATCAAGCCCTGACTGGGACTCTGCACTCGCAGGTAGCCTGCTTCTCTCCCTCTCCCTCTAATAAATAAATAAATCTTTAAAAAAGAAAAAAAATCTCTTATGTGTACATACTTTTTTTCCAAGCTAAACCCCAGGGCAATGACTTCTGGACAATGTACAGCACAGGAAAAAAATCCACCATCCTTGAATAACTGTACAGAGCAGGGCAGTTATCCCTGAGTACAGATGTCAATGGACTATTACATGAGCCAAGGAATAAATGGTGTAGATGTCAATGGGCTATTACATAAGCCAAGAAATAAACTTTACTGACTTAATCCAATGACAGGCTGGGTATGCTTGTTACCCGTTAGCCTACCAAAATGAATACAGCTATTAGTCTCTTCCAAAAAGGTTAGTAAATATTTAAATGTTATTTCCAAGTTTTGAAAACACTGATCAAATGTAGGACACTTACCATTAGGAAGGATCTGCACAAATACAAAGTTACCTCCCACAAGCTAAGAATATGTGGTTTTGGTTTTGAGGGGGTAGACTTTTTCTGGGAGAACAGTACAAAAGCAGACGGTGAGAGGGAAAGAACTGATATGAACATTCTCTCCTCTGTTCAGTATCTGAATTTAAAAAAAAAAAAACCTCAATATACAAAGGTTTTTCCAGGAGAAATTATGACCTGTACTAGAAGCATTATTTTCCTACAGATTTTCTTATTTTCCTAAAAATTTTAAAAATGGAAAGTTACATTATAAAAAGTGGTATCTTCTCAATAGCTCACTCGGGGACTATTGAGTATGTTTATACAGAAGACACCCAACTTCTAACAGTTTGGACTCTGAGGTCTCCACTGGAGACCAGACATCAGTATTTTTCAAATACTTTCCAGATGATCTGGTTATGGGTAGAATATGAATTTTTATTAAAATCTGTAAGATTTAGGGGCGCCTGGGTGGCTCAGTTGGTTAAGCGACTGCCTTCAACTCAGGTCATGATCCCAGAGACCCCGGATCGAATCCCACATCAGGCTCCTTCCTCGGCAGGAAGCCCGCTTCTCCCTCTCTCACTCCCCCTGCTTGTGTTCCCTCTCTGGCTGTATTTCTCTCTGTTAAATAAATAAAATCTTAAAAAAAAAATCTGTAAGATTTAAATAGTGATGGTATCACACAAGTACTTTAATATTTGGGATAAAGGATAATTTTTTAAAAATCTATAGTGTCAATTCATCAATGGACAGAAAGTTTTCTATTAAAATCCATTACTATCGTAAGTAACAAATACTCAACTGTATAACCATTATTCTTTGCACTTTAAGGAACCAAGAAGTAAAATCAAAATTTTTAAAATATTATTTGGAAGAAGGTTTTTAAAATATTCTTTGGGGGGCACCTGGGTGGCTCAGTTGGTTAAGCGACTGCCTTCGGCTCGGGTCATGATCCCGGAGACCCGGGATCGAGCCCCACATCGGGCTCCCTGCTCGGCGGGAAGCCTGCTTCTCCCTCTCTCACTCCCCCTGCTTGTGTTCCCTCTCTCGCTGTGTTTCTTTCACTCTGTCAAATAAATAAATAAAATCTTAAAAAATATATATATTATTTGGAAGAAGGTAATATTCAGACAGAAAAACTCATCTCTTAACAGCTCTTAATAACTAATACTTGTGAAGAGTGGAACTCTGGGGGAAATAAGAGCAACTTACATTATCTACTTTATATATACTTTTATTACTTTATCATTTTAATGTACTGTTTTTAAATCACCATACATAATTCACACTTAACAGAAAACACCAACAATAAATGTTCTCTGAAAACGTTAACAGGCTCCCCACCTCAAAGTAAGATCAGTTACCTCCACTTCCTGGTTTACCACAGTGATCCATCCACACCCCGGGGGATGGAAACTACCTCTACACCCCGAAGTTCCAACCATCTGTCCTCACTCTTGGCTACTCAGTTCAATCTTTTACTTTCTAGCTTTGAAGCTGAACCATACCTTCAGATGCAATGGCTGTCAAAGTCTTGAGCAGGGATCAGCCAACTTTTTCTTAAAGTCAAAGTGTGACTATTTTAGACTTTGTGAAGCACACACAGTCTCTTTTTGCAATTATCAACTCTGCCCTTGTAAGCACAAAGGCAACCACACACATAATACGTAAACCAAGGAGTGTGGCTGTGTATTTATTAAAAAGGCAGCAGGCTGGAATTGAGGTCTTGAGGCATGAGAAGCAACAAGGTTAGTATGAGGCCCTCTGAAATTATCATTCATATGCATATATATACACATACTAATATATTTATGTATTACAGCTATATAATATGAAATAGTATGTCTTTTTCTACAGTGCCTGGGTTTGGGATACAAGGTCCTTAAGGCTGGAACTGCTGCTTCCATTCACTGACCAATCTTTGGTGAGTGAGCATGCAATAGAACTCAAGAATTATTATGGCCTGACTCAACTAACTCAACCTCATGAGACTCAAACACAGATTGAGGAGGGGATACAAAAGAACCAATTTCTCCTGTTAGAGTAGGGAGATTATGATACATAAAGCTATGCCCTCTTCTCCCCTCCCAAGTCATTACTGTCACTGAAGAGGAGTACAAGTGCTAACAATGAGAAATGGTCACCAAGACTACTATCTCAACTGGTAGAGCAGTAAGTCTTATCAAAAACTGCACACACCAGAATTACAGAGAGAACACCAGCAGAGCAGAATTCCTTTGGCCTATCCAGATATTGTGCTTTAAGAGCAGGAAGTAGGGGTGCCAGCTAGGACTTGCTGTTTTAATGGCTACAATGCCTATGGCATAACAAGAGCACTGAGTAAATATCACGTTAAAAAGCACAAACAAAATCTAGTCTCGGTCCTACTAACTCACAGTATGACCTTGACCTTTTCCAAGGCTTTAGCTGTCCTTTCTGCAAAGTGGGGGTGACAAATCATTCCAACGTGTAGAAGAACGTCCATCAGCTCACACATGTGAATATACCTTATAAAGTCTAAACCACCAAATTCAAAATGAATTTTGTTTTCATGCTATGAATTCTCAAATGTCAACACAGTAAAATATTTTAATAGCTGGAAAATAGTGCCAATTTTTCCATTAATGACAACAGAAATGGAAAAAAATTCCCCCCATGGACCAGAATAATGCAACTTGAGAGCTGAGCTGCACTTGCTGCAGTAAGCATTTAATAGTTATGCATATAGTTCAGTACGTTTAGAAAAAAGTTAATAGTCCTTTGTTTTCAGAAATACTACAACAATAAGGCAATAGATAAAATGAGACAGTGAAGTGTGAAGTGTAATCTATTTTATGCAAAATAAGTGAATTGTGAGGCCTCAGAAAACTTTTTCCAACTTTGTTATAAAATGTTCCTCCAAATTAACTATTGAAAAATATGGATAGAATGTATGGGTCACTAGCAAGGATTTTCATCAACTAAATCTTCTTTCTTTTCGTAATGCCTAAGACACTTCTAGTGGCAAAATGTCATTGTTTTAAAAGCAGAGAAGCCCTTACCCCTAAACAAACAACAATAAGAATGTTAAGATTGCCAATATTGAGATGCCACTAAATTCCCGCCTCTTTCTTGGCTCTGTGACAAAATGGACAGCAATTACAAACCCCTACTTTCTTATCTGGAGCTTCCTGGACTTTCATATAGACTATTGTCATTCCTCTATTTCAAATAGAAAAAAATATGGTTGTTCAAGACATAAGAATAGGTTTGCAAGATTGTATGCATGACTGTGATTTTCCCTATAAACTAGAATAATACTCATGGGCACATACTCATCTGATACAAGTCAAATGAACCAGAAGTAAAGCATTCCCTTGCAAAGAACACCCCGACCCTCCTAGCAAAAACTGCAGCTCCCCCAACTATCTCCTTGTTTAGATGTTCACTGTGTCTCTATCCATTAGAATGTAAGCTCCATGAAAGGAAGGACTCTGTCTCACCCACAAGTACAATCCCAGCACCAAGAGAAACACTTGGCACTATAAATGCTCAATATTTGTTGTTTGTATCACCCACCATTTCATTATCTTCAACCACCTGACATCTACCAGGATATTCCTTAGTTACTAATTGATCATAAACAGTTCCATTATTTTCAGGTATACATTCTGCACATTTTGTGAAGTTAATAGAATTACTCTGGTTTTCTTACTTTTATTCCTGTCTTCCATCAGTGACAAGTGAGGCTGATGTTCTAACTTTCTCACAACATTCCAGTTACTTTATGAAAGAAACTTGACATACTAAATAACTGAGATTTAAAGAAAAATATTAGCAACAAGCACAGAGTACTGCCTAAAAGCACAGAAAAACCCATACTACCCAGATTTGAATTCTAGCTCCATTACAAACCTATGTTCTTGAGCACCATTCTTAGACTTCTGTGCCCCAGCTTCCTCATCAGTGAAATAGAAATGATCACCCAGCATCCCCTCCCAGGTCTGTAGCCCTCTCATTCTTCCTTCAAACACTTCTAGGGTATCACCTACCCAGGAAGCTCTTGACTCTATCGTCAGGACCTCCACCCAATTAACTGCTGGTGAGCTCTCTTTCACGGGAAAGCCAAGACCCACATCAACCAATTCACTATTCATTTCTGAATTTTCTCCAAAGTGGAATTTTAGAGTTTCCCCTTATTTTATCTAGCTTTTTATCTATTTTTTATCTTCCTCCCTAAAAGAGAATGCCTTTACCTGACTTCCCATTTCTACTAACAAAATACTCTCTCACCCAGTCAGGCTTGATATCATGCTTCTTTGGCACTTCATTCTCTATCCTGAATGACTAATCATTCTTCAAGTCTTGTCTAGGGTTCCACAGGAAATTCTCTTGTATGCATCACCTCTGTTCTCGTATTTCCTAACTCTTCGCAGATAGTAAAATTCCATAATAGAAGGCAGATTCTGATTATTTTCACAGATCTAGTCCTAAACCTATTAGAGGATTCTGTGTTTAGTAAGCACAATGAGTACTTGTTTAATAAATTCATGCATGCCTAGCTTACTATGAACACCTCCCCAGTGGCTTCCCTAACTCCAGACTCTTAAGCCTCCAATCCTTCCTAAATGTTTAAATGTTTCACTCCTACAACTTGTCTACTTAGTCACAATCCTTAATACATTCAGTTCAAGAAAGCACTAGTTACAGAGTACGACAGGTGGCACTGGGGTGGGAGCAAACAACTAGGACACACTTCTAAAAATGAGTCCACTCCAATTCTTCAAAACTATTACAAGACTACCCAACAAACAGTCATGTAAATACTTATAATAAAAGGCACAATAATAATGCCTTCTAAATATAGATTATGACTAGTAGGGGTTTTTAAGTAAGATACACAGAGGAAAGGAAAATGGGCAGCCTAAGAGGAAGGAAGAACAAAAGTAAGACTCTTAAGAGAGTATAAAAGTAGTATGCTGGGGGAGAGGGGGAGGCAGGGAAGGATAATTACAGGTTTAATTGTGTCCCCTCAAAATACATGTTGAAGTGCTAACCCCAAGCACCTCATAATGTGACCTTATTTAGAAACAGGGCCACTGCAGATATAATTAGTTAAGATAAGGTCATTAGGGTTGGCCTTAATCTGACTGGTGCCCCTACAAGAAGAAATTTGGACACAGAGACAGACATGCACACAGGGAGTACATCATGTGAAAATGAAGGCAGAGATCAGGATAATGCAGCAGAAACCAAGGAATGCCAAAGATGGCCAGCAAACTATGAGAAGCTAGGCAACAAACCGGCTGGCTCAGCCAATAAAGCATGCAACTCTTGCTCTCTGGGTTTTGAGTTTGAGCCCCATGCTGGGTGTAAAGATTACTTAAAAATAAAATCTTAAGAACAAACAAACAAACAACCACACTGGTAAGTATCAAGATAAATGATACAGGATAGTATCCTCTCAGGAGTGAGGAATAATTAAATACTTGCGGTCTCATCTACAAAATCTCAGAAGTCTGACTCAAAAGATCTAATTATTTTCAAATAACCTGTCCCCCAAAAAAGGTCAGGAAAATGTATAAGAATGTGAAAAATACTCAGCACTCAACAAAGTAAAAATGCACAGATGTCTGGCACACAATCAAAATTACCAGGCATAGGAAAAAAATCAGGAAAACACAACCCATGATGAGAGGAAAAAAATCAACCTGGAATCAACATAGCCCTTAGAATTAGGAGGTAAAGACATTAAAACAAATATTATAACCATATTCCACATATGCAAATAGTTAACAGGAATCATAGCAAATGTCTTCTAAAAGACATTTTTAAAATTAAAAACACACTGGATGAGATTAACAGATTAAGACACTGTGGAAGAAAAGACCAGTGAACTTCAACAGATAGCAATAAAAAGTATTACAGAATTCCAATTGACTATTCAACACCTAAATTAGCTGTCAAAACAGAAAGAAATAGGAAAAAAAGATTAAGGGGCACCTGGGTGGCTCAGCTGGTTGAGCATCCATCCAATTTGTGGTTTCAGCCCAGGTCATAATCTGAGGGTCATGGGATCGAGCCCTACATGAGTTGTGCTCAGCTCAGGATCTCTGGAGAATATCTTCTTCTCCCTCCCCTCCTCTGCTCTTCCCTCTGCTCAAGTTCTCTCTCTCTCGAAAATAAATAAAATCTTTTTAAAAATTTAAAATAAATTTAACAGACACTTAAGAGTTCTAGGACAATCTTAAATACCCTAACATATATATAACTAAATTTCCTGATAAAAGAAGGTATACAGGGCGCCTGGGTGGCTCAGTCGTTGAGCATCTGCCTTTGGCTCAGGTCATGATCCTAGAGTCCCAGGATTGAGGCCCACATTGGGCTTCCTGCTCGGCCAGAAGCCTGCTGCTCCCTCTCTCAGTCCCTCTGCTTGTGTTTCCTCTCTGGCTGTGTTTCTCTCTGTCAAATAAATAAATAAAATCTTTTTAAAAAAAAAAAAAGGTAAACAGAAAGAATGTTGGAAGAAGCCAAAATTTTCTGATTTTGATAAAAACTACAAATCCTTAGTCTAGAAATTCAACAAATTCTAAGATCCAGAAATATAAAGAAAGCTACATCAAGGTACATCATAATCAAACTGCTTAAAACTGATAAAAAGAAAATATTAAAAGCAGCAGGAAAAAAGAGACAAGTATATATAGGGGAACAAAAATAAGGATAAATGAATTATTGAAACAATGCAAGCAAACAGCAACATCTTTACATTCTTTAAAGAAAAAAGTACCACCCAAAATTTTTATACCCAGTGAAAATATCTGTCAAAACGAAAGTGATATAAAAACATTTTCAGATATACAAAAGGTGAAGGAATGTGTCACTAGGAGACCTACACTATAGAACATGTTAAAGGGTACTGAAAGTGATGAAAAATGAATTCAGATGGAAAAGAGGACCTAAATAAAAGAATGAAGAACACAGAAAACGTAACTACTTGGGTAAATGTGTGACAATTTTTCTAATTAGCTAAGTCTCATTAAAAGAGACCTATCTAAATAAAAATACTAATAACATAGTGCGGGATTGATAACATATGTACAAATAAAAATCTATGTAAAAACAGCTAAAAGACCAGTAAAAGATAAATATGTGCATGAGTCTGAAGACTATATTATTTTGGATATCAATTCCTCCTAAAATTATCTATGGATTCAACACAATCCCAATCAACCTCCATAGTAGGCTTCTTTATAGGAATTCGTGAAATGATTTAACAGTTCATATGGAAATGCAAAGGACACAGAGTAGTCACAATTTTAAAAAAGAAAAAAACTGTAAAATGAACACTATCTGACAGCAATACATACTATGAGGCTATAGTAATAAAGACAACACAGCACTGGCATCAAGACACACCAAGAGATTAATGGAATAAACCAGAAACAGACCCACAACTAATTTTCGACAAACATACAAAGGTAATTCAGGGTGAAAGAACAGTTCCTTTGCCAAATGGTTCTAACTGGATATCCATTTGCAAAAAAAAAAAAAAAAAAAAAAAAAATATCCTTTTTAGCTACTACCCTTGAAGAACCATTTATAAATATTAACTCCAAATGGATCATAGTTAAATGTAAAATCCAAAACTATAAAATCAGTAGGAGAAAAAAATAGGAAACCTTTTAGATTTTGGAACTATTAGACAAATGTTTTTCAAAGCATGATCCATAAATGATCAAATCAATAAATTATACTTCACCGAAATTTAAAACACCTGCTTTTCAAACACTTTTTTAGAAAAATGAAAAGATAAGCCACAGACCACAAGAAAATCTTTGTAAATCATGTATCTGATAAAGGACTTGTACCCAAAACAGATAAAGAATTCTCAAGGCTCTACAGTGAGACTAAAAGTCAAAGATTTGTACAAATATTTCACCAAAGACAACACGTAGAGAGAATATAAGCACATGTAAAAGATGTTCAACATCATTAAACACCAGGAAACAAAATGAGACTTCCCTACACACCTGTTAGAATGGCTAAAATTAAAAAGACTGGCCACTCCAAATATGGAGAGATGTGGAAGAACTGAAACTCTTATACATGGCTGGTAGGAATACAAAACAAGTCAACCACTGTGGAAAATAGTTTAGCAGTTTCTTAAAAAGTGAAGCATATACCTGCCATATGATTTCATAATTAGGTTTCTATCCAAAACAAATAAAAACATGACAATGCAAAGACCTGTACATTAATATTCACAGCAACTTTATCTGTAACAACCAAAAACTGCAAAGAACCTCAATGTCCTTTCAACAAGTGAATGGATAAATTGTGATACATTCACACAATGACTACTCAATAATACAGAAATGAACTACTGACAGGTACTACACCACAAATGGACCTCAAAGTGTCTGTCCAGACAAAAAAGGACAACATAGTGTATGATTCCATTTACCCAAAATTCTACAAAACATGAACTAATGTATAGTGAGAGAAAACAGACTGGTAGTCACCTAGGGACTGGGGGGAGGGAAGGAGGTAAAGAACAAGAAACAGGATTAAAAGGAAGTACAAAGAAACTTTTGAAGTAGGAATGGATATGTTCATTATCCCATTGTGGTAAAAGTTTTATGGGTGTTACATGTCAAAATTCATCAAATCATACACTTTTAAATAGAGGGAAGTTTATTAAGTGTTAATTATAATACAATGAAGTTGGTAAAAAAAAAAAAAAGTTGCAACCCATCTAAAACATGACTTTTTATAGGTACACCCCCACCCCAAAATCCTGTCCTCCTATAGCATACCCCATGCCATGTGATGGCAACCCAAACCTTCTAGCTACTTATACCAAACATCTTGAAATTACTTAGTATTGTATCTAAGCATTTTAAAGTCAAGGAAAGGTCTGTTTTGAAATTTGTAAACATTCACAGAAGACATGTTTTAGTAAAACTGAAATACTGCTCAAAAAATTTTTAAATCCCCCAATTTTTACAAGAGAAACTTCAAAATCTATGCTGTCCGTCCTTCATGGCCTTCAACAATAGTCTCTTTACCATCAACCTTAGTCAACACAATGTTCTAACAGGCCTCCACCTTCAACTATATATAACATCCTCCACACCCTGTAGACTTAGAGCATCACTTGCTAAAATCCTATCCATTTCCTAAGACCACGGAAAATAGCACATCCACCACGAATCTTTTCCTACTCCCAATCCAAAAAGGATCACTCCCATTTCTGAATTTCCACTTCTCCTAGTATCTGTGGATACTCTACCATGTGGATATCGTTTAAAGACATACCTCAACCACCTTCATTAGATTTAGAAATTTCCTGAGTCCAAGAGTCTATGTTCCTTTGACTATGTAGGTTAATAAAGTATATATGCCTAGGAAAATACTTCAAAAATCAAATGTTAAATGCTTAATTCTTTTTATTCTTTGCAAGGCTATAAGACTGTCCAATTAGCTTGTCTATCTAATCTAACTAGGCTCTTAAATAAAAGACAGAACAATTAAAGGGGTAAAGTTTGTGGACTTGATACAGATATCTAAATTCACATGAATTATTTTTGGTGCCATCGTGTGTTTCTAGGGCCAGAAGGGAGGGATGAAAGAAAGTTAAAAAGTCCTATGGGGAACAGCACTGGCTGTCACAAAACAAAGTAAAGAGAATGAGAGTTAGACCACTAACACTGCAGCTATTTGAAGGGAATGACAACCAGCCTGCCTGGAAGCCCAGGCACTGAAAGAGCTAAGAAAATAGGGGCCTTGATCAATCAATGTGACGACCTATATTGGACAAATGAATAATACCAGAAAGATGACTTTTATTCAACTGCTATCTATTCTTCACACTTAAGTGTTCTTCTTTCCTATTACTCTCCAACTATTTGAATCCTAAGCCATATTTAAAAGCTTAACACAAGTTCTATGGGCTTCCTCTTTAAGCCTTTCCCAGACTACTCAACCCATTTCCCATGTCCCTATCCTTAAAATGTCTGTTTTTTTCCCCTGTACTATTCTAGATAAATCCTTACAGCCCTTTCTGTACAACTATTTTGTATTTACCTTTTATGTTCCTTGACTAAAGCACTAAGTTTTGTATTTCTTACAAAATCTCCCACCAAACAGCACCCGATAAAGACTTAATGTAAACCAAAAATAACACAGCACAAGCAATAGTTAAAACATCTGACTTAAATTAGAAAGGCAGTAATAGCAGGAGGTGGTGAATAATACCTGATCTTCCATCTGAACAGATGAGCATGAACCAGGAGCTCAATTATGCACCTATTTGCTAGATTACATGGGTAGTACAAGATAAATTCTGCCCAAAACCTTGCACCAATTTATTAAAAACAAACATGTACCTTTATTAAAGGTCAAAAGCATGAGAAAAATTAAATATGCTACTTACTGCAACAGTACTATTTCCAATCTGGAAAAGAAATGATCAATTTTACTGAGCAGGGTTTAGAAAACCTGTGCATAGTGCTGTTACCTGAGTCATATTTTTTAGGAGACAAAACTAAAATATTTCCCTTTAATGTCCTAAAGTATTTAATTAGATAAAGATTTTATACAAGTTAACTTCTGTAATATAATACACATATTTTGGTTACAGGTATTTAACGGAGCAATTAAATCCTTATTTCCACTTCTGTTCTAAAATCCGCCTGCCCGCAGTGAGTGGGAACTGCTGCAGATCATTAAACACTCATTTATCAATGTCTCTCACCAGGCAACACAATGCAGCAGAACAGAACACAGAAACCATCCTGAACCCCAGCAACAGCGGCTAATTAGCATAGCCTACCACTAAACCGACACCATATGATTGGAACTGTTAGTCGGAATGCTAGCCAATCAAACTAGGTTATGCAAATAGCCTATTTTAGTTGCCAGGG
The DNA here is from genome assembly GCA_004023965.1 of Spilogale gracilis. Classification (NCBI taxonomy): domain Eukaryota; kingdom Metazoa; phylum Chordata; class Mammalia; order Carnivora; family Mephitidae; genus Spilogale; species Spilogale gracilis. Next base: position 45,137 of record PITA01008007.1, on the reverse strand, counting down.
CAGAGCTACTTCCAATTGTCCAATAGGAAAACAAGCAATAAACAAGAAATGAAATTGAGCTTTGTCACATTTTCAAGTTGCTGTTAACACTTTCAGGTTTAGAGCAAAATTAATAGCAATTGTAAAGGATTAAAATCATATTTTAACTTGGACTCCGAAAGCAATCCAATGGTAATACACCCAGAATACAGTTAAAGTAGTCTGTTGTAATTTTAACTTTTTACCAAATCGATGAGTTTTCCTAACAGAAGCTGTGATCAACATTTCAACTTTTCCCCACCTACTCAAAAGCAAGCATCATGTAAATGTCTTTCTATACATTCAAATAGATTCTCAAACATTACATTTTAAAGGAATCCTACAAAGTGTATTTATTCTATTTATGAAAAGATTAAATAAAAGGTGGGCATAACAACACATGGCTTGCTGGAAGTCTTAAGCGTTATCAGACTGAAGAGAAATAACATTTTGTTTTTAATCATAACACATGTTAACATAAAATTTCAAAAATAATTTAAAAATAATAAAACCCAAATTAAGTATTAACCTATAGGGCTTACAACATGCAAATTGGGACCAAGATTCATCTTGAAACCAAGTTCAACTAAGATATAAGCATAATATAAACACATTCTATTCATATGTAAATTTTCTAATAATGAATAAAACATTAAAGAAAACCTCTGTCAGTACATACTAACAGCCCAAAGATAGTTTTAAAGAATATCAGTGCTCAATTTTTAGTGGTTGAGAGAATTTCTTTAATCTCACATATTCAGAGAAATGCTTTGAAATATGTCAAGGAGACACAGTTCTCATTTGTGCCTTATAATTCTAGCTTCATAGAAGATACAATTTTATTTTAAAATAGATCAAGTTGTCCCACCTATTGTAGCAATTATCTCCTTCTAAATGGGAGTACAGATTCATCCCACACGGAAAAGAAGTTAGCAATTTTTAAATGTTTTTCCGCACAATGTTTGTAAATGTCTCCAGAAAGACTTCCAGCATTTGTAAAATATATTGAATTAAGACACAGAGCAGATTTTGAGCATCAGATAGAAAAACAACAACATGTTCCTCTCACTGCAAATTATCTTCGTCTTTAAGAAAACTGAACCCACTTTTCCACCACCCATTAAGCATCCACCACCCACACTGGTTTCCTTATTTCTTCTCATGTTCTCTCTACTGAAGGATTCTGGATGAAAACCACTTGAAGTCCAATGAAACCAAACCAGAATCAGCTTCTTAAGAGGGAGGAGAGGGATTAAAAACTGAACTTTAAAGCTGGAAGAAACCTTAAAGATCATCTAATATTATTTAAACTACACTTTCAGAAAAATAGTGCATGAGAGAAAGATCCTGTAGGTGAAAATCAAAGTCCTCCCAAATGATCTTCAAACACAGTTAACGATCAATAATCAATATTCCAGTCAGATAGCAAGGTGTCTTGGTTTGTTGTACATATGAAAATCATATTTAAATATACTTTCAAAAAAGATTAGCTCAGAATCATTCCCCATGCCACCACCTACGGCATCTACTAGTCAGGCTTAAAAAAGATTTGCAAATCACTCTAACCTAAAGCTTTTTTAAATCTATTCCCATTTACTTCTAACTTTAGATATCATTTGGTGAGTTTTTTAACTATCTGGAATGCTTACGAACCTATTTCGTAAGGTAAAGGCAAGAAGAGAAATAAAAAGGAAAAAATTTTAAATCAATTTAATTCATACTCTTAGCCCTGGGTTTTCACTATTCTGGCTAATTCTCCCGGATTCGGGCTTCCCTTATTCCCTCCACATTGATAAAGGAATCCTAAGCCTGTCTGCCAAAGAACAGCAGTAAACAAGGCATTTTCCATGTAAACAAGGACTGTTTCCTGGTCCAACTTTTAACCATTCTTCATATCATAAAATTTTCCCATCCTTGAAGGGGGAAAATTAAAACCTTGGCACTCTTTTCTTCTTTAGGGGCCTAGAGACACAAGGGAACATTGTTGGTCTGGTGACAGGTGCTCCAGGATAAAATATCCTGAATTTAAATATTGTTTAGTTTCTCATCAATTCTTTTTAAAGCTACTTATATTGTGGAGATTAGGAAAAGTGTCAGTATTACTGTTAGAATCCGAAAATAAACACTTAAAATGTTTAAAAAGTTAACTCGCTAAATAAAACTTCATCACATAACATTTTAGAATTCGTAGTTAAAAAAAATAACTTTTCTAAGTATACAATTAGTCATTAATTTTTTAAAAGAGTAATCCCAATTACAGTCTCCCTTATAATGGAAAAAGAAAAATATTTAGAATATGTAACTGATAACTTCTTATCTTCAGCTAATGATGCTCAATATATATACATAGGCTTTACCCTCTACATGTCTAAAGAGGCCATTATAACGCTAAGTAATCATCCAAGATTATCTGAAATGACAAATCATACCACACTGATTTTGTATTTTATGAAGATACGCAATGTAGCTTTATAGTTTTGGAAAACGGCAAGTAGAGGGAAATGGGTTTTCATTTTTTTTTAATTTGAAGCCATCTACTCTAGAATATATTCAAACTCTGAGCAAAACTTTGGTCAAGTTTGTAAAGCCATATTCCATAAAATAAGCTTGCCACCATTTTGTTCTGCTAACCCCTCTTTTACAAAAGATTACACCCAGTAGGTTATCTATACTCTCCAACTTAAGAATTATCCTGATGCTTTCCACACAACGGCCCCCCCTCCAATTTCTAGTAAGTCTGCTTATAAAAACAGAAGGTAAACTGTTATTTAAATCTGTATTAGAGACATAATTTTTTTTAAATCTTGGACTGTTCTTTTGTTCGTGGATCAACTAATTCAATCTGGGGTATGATCCCATTTTCTTCCCCCTTCCCTTGCAGAAATAAAAAAGACACCTAAAACATTAACAATACTTGGTTATTTATTAAACATATTTTTGCTCCCTCATCCAGGTATTGTGGTAATATAAAAGTTCACTGATCAAGCCTTTATTTAGCTAAATGTTATCCTAATTAATGCATACTGCTAAAACAAAAAGATTCTTACACATTAACTTGAGGGTTAAAAAAAAAACATTTGTCTTGTGCTTATCAAGGCAAAAAAACTGAAAGTCTGACTGTTCTTTTTTTTTTTTTTTAATTTCACAGAGAGAGATCACAAGTAGGCAGAGAGAGGAGGAAGCAGGCTCCCTGCTGAGCAGAGAGCCCAACTCGGCCTCGACCCAAGTACTCTGAGATCATGACCTGAGCCAAAGGCAGAGGCTTTAACCCACTGAGCCACCCAGGCGCCCTAAAGTCTAACTGTTCATAAGTGCCTTCACCTTAAACTGGATTATTTCTTTTTAAAGATTTTATTTATTTATTTGTTTGTTTGTTTGTTTGTTTAACAGAGAGAGGGTGCGCGAGTGCACAAGCAGGGGGGAGCAGCAGGCAGAGATCATGACCTGGGCTTAAGGCACACACTTAACTGACTCAAACAGCCAGGCACCCCCACCTTAAACTGCATTAAATACTTACTTGTCAATTTCCATAGTGTATGAAAACAAGAAGACAGATTTAACACATTTAGGGAGTATATTTGGTCTGACTTAAAAAACGAACATTACGAAAAATTCACTTTTTTTAAAGCTTATTTATTTTTAGTCATCTCTACACCCAACATGGGGGCTCAAACTCACAACCCTCAGATCAAGAGCTGTATGCTCTTCCAAGCCAGCCAGGCGCCCCTAAAAAGTTCACTTTCCAGAGCCCTGCGTGGAAAGCACCTCAGAGAGATAAGCAGTCACCCTCCACAAACGAAGAAACAAAGAGAGGCCATCTGTCTGTCCGTGGGGAGGTAAAACATGTGGATCAGACAGGGACAGAAAACAAAGTGCTTCCAGACAGAGCCCAAATCAAGTCACAAAGGCAGAAAGTGAAGCACAGGTGTTGACTTTCAACAGAGTGGCTTCCCACATGGACAACTTTAAGTGCCACACTTCAAGTATACCACTTAGAGCAGGAAAGTTTTACTGAGACCAGAAACACCACCTACTTCTTAATATACACAATATGACCTTGGAACAACGTGGGTTTGAACTACACGAGTCCACTGATATGTCTCTGGTTTTTTAATACATACTGTGAATGTGTTTTCTCTTACGGTTTTCTTAGTAACATCTGCTTTCTCTACCTCATTAAGGAAGTCTTAACATACAACATACAAAATATGTGGTAACTGTTTATATTATCTGTAAGGCTTCTGGTTAACAGGAGACTATTAGTTAAGTACTTGGGGAGTCAAAAGTTATGCTTGGATTTTCAACTGCATCATTCAAAGGTCAACTTTGTTACCAGAATTCATTAGTAAACAGAGCTGGAGTAGTGCCTGAGAAAATCCTTTTAGACCACCACCAAGGAAAGGAACAAACACCACACCTAGAAGCTCAGTTTCCTGAGGTAGAAGAAGAGGGTGCTTCTATAAAAGAAAATCTAGATCACTAAATAGACTAAGTATACTTACATTATCTACAATATCCACCAAAATAGCAGCAGAGTCACAGAAATAAAATCAATTAATAAAATCAATTAATAAAATCAATTAAGCACAGCACAGGGGCTTAACAGTGAATCAAAGATTCTGACAGATTTCTTCAAAAGACCAATGCAATTGAATCAATAATCAAAGGAATGCCAGACCAAAAGCTGAAAGCCAGCACCAGGAGCCACAGCAGATGCGACAGGTGCCATTCTGGATGAGAAAGGAAACTGGGGTAAAGGAAGGGGCAGAAGTTGGCTGGATCCACGAGGCAGCTCTCTGCTGCATAACCAGTCCCCTCCCTCAAGGCTGTAAGAAGTACCCTATGCAGTTACAGCAGCCGCTAAACACAGTCACCCCCCAAGCAGAAGCCAGAGAAATGCCCTGTGAGGATGCTAAGCCACATGCCTAAGAAGGGCTAATCAGGCAATAATAACAGTCTGCCCTGCTCACTGGGATCCCTTCAACCTGGCAACGGAAGAATGAGAACCTTCTTGCTGGGACGCCAGTTCACATTCACTGAACTACTGAAGCATGCCTGTCCAGTGGCTCACCACAAACACCCGAATCTGTATGAAGTCCTCTCACTTCAGAGAGAAGCTAAAAGTAGCAGACGAAATGCCAACTCTTGAGTTGGGCAACAAGAACTCACAGGTATTTATTACTGGAATACTAGAAAAAAAGGGCCATGCATAGACCAAATGTGACAAGTTTCATGAACAACTACTCTGCATCTGAGACTTTTTAAAAAACTTTCTAGTGTGGGCGCCTGGGTGGCTCAGTGGGTTAAAGCCTCTGCCTTCGGCTCAGGTCATGATCTCAGGGTCCTGGGATTGAGGCCCGCATCGGGTTCTCTGCTCAGCAGGGAACCTGCTTCCTCCTCTCTCTCTGCCAGCCTCTGCCTACTTGTGATATCTATCTCTCTCTCTCTCTCTCTGTGTCAAATAAATAAATAAATCTTTAAAAAAAAAAAAAAAACTTTCTAGTGAAAGATGAATGCCTATCAACCCATACAATATTATACAATTAAATCACTTCTCAGAATCAACCATCACACAGCAACATTACACTTCCGTACCAGGATTAACATTTATCCTATGAGTGGAACAAACTTAATGACACAGTATTACATCTCCCTATAAGTCTTAATAGACTGTTTTCTCAGTACAGTTTTTTGTTTTCAATATTCAAAAAAATCTGAAAACAAAACATGGAATTCAATTATAGTTAAGGAAAGGTGTGTAAGTGCATATACTTACAAAGTATATGCAAAGTACATACTTTGTAAAAGTAACTGAAAGGTAAAGTCTGAGGTAGGAAGAAATATAAAAGATACTAAAACCCTCACTGGGTTTGGGGAAATCAAGAGAAACTGTCCATAAGATAGGTCAAGAAAGAGAGGTTTAAATCAATTTAAAAAAATTTTAATAATACTCAACAGAAAAAAAAAAAACTTGAAAAGAGAAACAGAAATTGGCAGGAAGAACAACAGTATACAGAGTTATTTGATTTCGTCTTTCTGGAAGGACAGTCATTAGTTTTTTAAATAATAAAAAAGAGCTATAAACCAATTACTATATTTGAAATGACAGAAGTAACCAAAGGAAGAATTTAAAAATTTAAGATTAAAAGCAATTTTAAGAGTGCCTGGGTGGCTCAGTCAGTTAAGCATCAGGCTCTTAATTTCAGCTCAGGCCATGATCTCAGGGTCGTGAGATTGAGCCCTGCATCGGGCTCAATGAGTAATCAGGCTTAAGCCCATGCTTAAGATGCTCTCTCCCTCGGGGCGCCTGGGTGGCTCAGGTCATGATCCCTGTAACCCGGGATCAAGTCCCACATCGGGCTCTCTGCTCCGCAGGAAGCCTGCTTCTCCTCCTTTCACTCCCCCTGCTTGTGTTCCCTCTCTGGCTGTGTTTCTCTCTGTCAAATAAATAAAATCTTTAAAAAAAAAAAAAAAAAAAAAGATGCTCTCGCCCTCTCCCTCTGCCCCTCCCCCCATGCTCTCTATCTACAAAAAAAAAAAATTACCACTGAGATTATAAAGTAAATTTTACTAACATACACATGTAAATTGAGTAATTAATGCTTAATATAGAAGAAAAATATAAATATTAATTTAACATGTCAGCTGAACATAGTCTGAAAAATACTACTTCCTGAAGGAGAAAAGAAGGCTTGTTATAACAGATTAGAGAAACAGCAAGTACCAACACATTTTTTTTTGGCTTTTATAACTTTTTTTATAAAGCATATCTAGGGTTATATTAGCAAGATAAATACATTTTCAAGTGTCTGCTTATTGAGTAACTGATTTCATGGAGTATATTTTGTGGATGGTGTATAAAAATGGAGATAAATTTGTGTTTCTCCTTAATCTAATCTCTAACACAGATCCATTTAATGATACACAGCACTACACTCTTTTAAAAGACTAGCGTGAAGCATACACAAGTCTTGACCAAACTAAAGAAAGACCACAAAGTAGCTTGATGTCAACCACCATAGGAAAAGGGAGGGGAAAAAACCTATAAAGAAGTAAAACTTAAATTACACTGATCTACACTATCTAAACCTTAAAGAGCAGTAACTTTTTACTTCAGCTTTCTTAGCTGGGGCTTTGGATTTTTACTTCTTAAAGTAAATCAAAATTTATTATTCAAAAATCTTTTGAAACAATGGCCAAATCTGCCCATTTTCTAGAACTACAAAAACCAATCTCGATCAAATTATTCCTAGTACCAAAACACATACTGCATTTCATTTGAATCTATAATTCAATGTCAATACACATTCTTCACAATTCACACTTAAGAACACATGTTCCTTTTTAAAGAAGCAATTGCTCCCACAGACTTTGCAGAAAAATACAGATAACTTTATCGTGTGTTTCATCAAAACCAAAGAGTAAGTTATTCATGAAGCCCTTGGGAATCCCTTTAAAAGAGAAAATACAATACAGAAAATAAAAGGTCACCACCATCAATAGATTATTAATGGGTTTACTCTCATTTCTTCAACAAATATCTGAGAAACTATTATGTTCCAGATATTACACTAATACACAATACGTAGTTTCTCCATGCAGAAACTTCCAACCAACTGTAACAAAAATATTTAAATTCAATTAAAAATTAGAAACACAAACTGGAAAAGGTATTAATAGCAGTGAGTAAGGAGGAACATACTGGTTGAGAGTATGGAATCATGCTCCGGTCTGCATCCTAGCTTGATCCATACTAACTTTATGACCTCCTCTTTGGCTGAGTTAATCATCATGCCTATCTCCAAGTTACCATGAAGAGTAAATGAGTTTAAAAATGTAAACTGCGGGCGCCTGGGTGGCTGAGTCCGTTAAGTCTCTGCCTTCCACTCGGATCATGATCCCAACATCCTGTATCGAGCCATCCTTCAGGCTCCCTGCTCAGCCACGGAGTCTGCTTCTCCCTCTCCCAATCCCCCTCCCTCCCTTCCCCTTCTCTCTCACACTCATGCTCTCTAAAATAAAATAAAATCTTTTTTTAGAAAATGTAAATTGCTTAAGAATAGTTTGTGACATTATAGTAAGGATTAAATAAAGAACTCTTACAAATTAAAAAAGAAAAAGCTAAAAGAAATACTAACAAAAAATATTAAAAGGAAACTCAGAACATATCAATAACAGAACATATGCAGTCTCACTAATATTTAAACAAATACAAATTAAATATTAAGCAGTTGTATCTATCAAACTGGCAAACATTTTTTAAATACGCAGGGCAGGATTTTAGAGTATGGGAAAATTGTGATGTGTAGCTGGTAGAAGCATAAACTGGACTTTAAAAAGATATTTGGGGGGCACCTGGGTGGCTCAGTCAATTAAGCCTCTGCCTTCAGCTCAAGATCCCAGGGTCCTGGGATCAAGCCCCATATCCGCGCCCCACATCCACACCTGCCTCTCCCTCTTCCCCTCCCCCTGCTCATGCTTGCGCTCGCGCGCTCTCTCTCTCTCTCTCTGAAATAAAAATCTTTTAGGGGAAAAAAAAAGATATTTGAAAATATGTATCAAAAGTCTATAAAAATGTACATATCCTTTAATTCAACAACTGCAACTCTGAAGAACTGGACCTAGGTAATAAATCAAGGAGGAAAACAAACTACACAATAGTGTTTAAATATTATTTATGAGCTAATTAGTAACAATGGGGAATAGGTTAAATAGTAACTGGTTTGCAGAATAGTAATTAGCCATTAATAATGACACTATAAAAGAGTATTAATGATGGAAAAATGTTTACATTTCAAAAGACTACAGAAAACAAACTATGACCCCAATTTTGTTTCTTAAATATGGTCTGAAGGAGTCATACGCACATAAAGCCACAATATATATACCAAAAACTTACAATGACTATTACCTGAATGTTAAAGAATTACTAGTGATTCTCACTTTATTCTTCACAGAGGTTCTATATGAATTTGAACTATTTTTAAGTAAAAACAGGCAAACTGGATTGCAGTGGTGATAACTGCACAACTGTGTGAGTTCCATAAAAATTCAAATTTATTCATAAAATGCCTAAGTTTTATGGTGCATAAACTGTATTTCATAAAACAGTTATGCATGCATGCACACACACACACACACAACTTATAAAAAAGATGAGGGGTTGAAAAGTTCCTACTCTCAAAGAAAAATATTACAAACATGTCTCATATTAATAGGGTAAAATGAGAGTTTAAGGATCTCAGGTATCTTTTTTTTTTTTTTTAAGATTTTATTTATTTATTTGACAGAGAGAGAGATCACAAGCAGGCAGAGAGAGAGAGGAGGAAGCAGGCTCCCTGCTGAACAGAGAGCCCGACGTGGGCCTCGATCCCAGGACCCTGGGATCATGAACTGAGCCGAAGGCAGAGGCTTTAACCCACTGAGCCACCCAGGCGCCCAAGGACCTCAGGTATCTTTCAACAACAGATCTGCATAACTGCGGCAAGATACCTTCTACTATGTACAGATAAAAATGGATATTATACAATCATTTCATAACTATGAAAAAGCAAAATGTTTATTTTAAGCTAACTTGGTTCCCAGAAAAAAAACCTTTACCCATCACATTTTTTCTCTACTAACCTGCCCCCGGAAATGCTTTCTGCCTAATTCCAAGTCCAAACTGTAAGCCACAAAGCTGCATAATTTTAATGCCTAATAAAACAAAACAGCCCTTCAACACAAATTTTAAATTATGTAAATGAGATATAAATTTGAACTGACTGTAACCCTGACGATACAAGCAGAACACCAAATTTGAGACATTAACATGTAATTTGAGAAGACAGGTCAACTTCTCAAATACAGGAGAAATCTGAGAAAATGCAAGCCCCTGGGGAGCCTGTGTGGCTCAGTAGGTTAAGGACCTGCCTTTGGTTCAGGTCAGGATGTCAGGGTCCTCGGATGGAGCCCTGCCCCACATCAGCCTGCTTCTCCCTCTCCCGCTCTGGCTCCGGCTCCAGCTCTGGCTCCCCTTGCTTGGCTCTCTCACTGTCTCTGTCAAATAAAATCTTTTTAAAAACGTAAAGAAGGGTGCCTGGGTGGCTCAGTGCGTTAAAGCCTCTGCCTTCGGCTCAGGTCATGATCTCAGGGTCCTGGGATCGAGGCCCACATTGGGCTCTCTGCTCGGCAGGGAGCCTGCTTCCTCTCTCTCTGCCTACTTGTGCTCGTGCGAGCTCTCTCTCTCTCTCTCTCTCGCTCTCTCTCTCTCAAATAAATAAATAAATAAATAAATATTTTTTTTTTAAAAAAAAGGAAAAGTAAAGAAAATCCTAGCCCCAAATATGTATAAATAGTATGGTAATAATTGGATGGGGAGATAATACTAATAATAAGAGCACATCTCTTGGGCACGAGATGTACAGACCCTGCACTCCATGTTTTTTTTTTTTTTTTTTGAAGATTTTTATTTTTTTGACAGAGAGAAACACAGCCAGAGAGGGAACACAAGCAGGGGGAGTGAGAGAGGGAGAAGCAGGCTTCCTGCTGAGCAGGGAGCCCAATGTGGGACTTGATCTCGGGTCTCCAGGATCATGACCTGAGCCAAAGGCAGTCGCTTAACCAACTCCATGTATTATGCGGTATTATTACCATAATTATGCTTCTTATTCTCCACAAGAAGAAACTGAGATTTGGAGCTTCTATTTTGTCCTGATGGTCAATTCTATATTAATGTATTTATATCATACCCCAAATCCCTTCTCTTCCTTTTTTTTTTTCATCACGTGTCTTGAGGTGAAGAAGTATACCCTTCTGATTCCCCCTTTCCTCTTCTCCAAGCATCTAATTTGAAGGAACATCCTTTAACTCCCCATTAATAACTATGAAATAAACAGCAACTCTCTTCTACTTTTATTTTTCTGGTTATTGGTAATGCAGCGTATAGGCATTATATACTTCACTCACACATACCAGCACTTACTGTAACACTTCCCTTATATCCAGTCCCTGAAGTCTTCCTGGGTGCCAACGTTCTCTCCAGTTGATTCCTCAAGAAGTGTCCAAAGAAGCAAAAAAGTTCCCCAACTTCATACTTGTGTTGCTAACACTTTGTCTATTTTTATACCTTAGTCAATTTAGCTGGATATAAAACTCCAAGCTCTCTTTTGTTTTCCTTGAGAATACCAGGTGTTATTCCATTGCTTCTGGCATAAAGTGTTGCTATCAAAACCAGATAATCTAATATTCTTTCCCTTTAATAATGACTTGGATCTTCGGCCTAGATACCCCAAGAATCTTTTCTTTCAAGCCCCTAATTTTTAAAGAATATGTCTGCCTATTGGTCATTTCTGGATCTACTTACACAATGCCCTTTCCAAATATGCTAATTATTAGTACTTATTTTCATTGCTTTGGTTCTTCCTCAAGATCTCTTATTATTCTATATTTGACTCCTGTCTTTAGCAACTGTCACCTTTTTCTAGGTAGTTCTTTACTTTTCTTCAGTTCTTTCCAAAAATTTTTTTTCCTGTTTCTCTTCAGTTTCTCTAAACTTCACTCTTGTGTTCCTTCTAAATTAGGTTTCATTCTATTAGTGAGTTTTTAAAAAATTTCTCTTTCCTTAGTTATCACCACATTTCTAAGACCTCCCTAATTCAGATTTATATTGCTCTTTTTTGCTTGAGTTTGTCCTGAAACATTAGGTTATAGTTTTCACTGGTTTCATGGACATTTCTTTCTGGCACGCGTTCACTATCTGCATGAATATTATTCTGCTCCTTATTCCTTTCTTCTTACAAAACCCCTCTGGGTGAGGCGCCTGGGTGGCTCAATGGGTTAAGCATCTGCCTTCGGCTCAGGTCATGATCTCAGGGTGCTGGGATTGAGTCCCACATCGGGCTCCCTGCTCAGCGGGGAGCACCCTGCTTCTCCTTCTCCCCCTGCAGCTTCCCTTGCTCATGCTCTCTCATGTGCTCGTTGTCTCTCAAAAACAAAACAAAACAAAACACCCTCTGTGAGAAATCTGACTATGACCCTTGTCTGTTGCTCATTTTCATATAAAATAAAAACTTTTAGACAACTGGAGGAGCTAGCTTTTCTGTGTTTAGTAACAGCCTTTCCTGTTTTTATGAAAGGTACTGAAATACAGCCTCATACATGAGATCTCCTGCGCACTCACCTTCTGCCACTTCATCTGACCTTTTCCCCTTGGCCTCCACCCTGCTTCATGTGGATTCTATTCCCAGCAGTCTCCTGAAGTGTGGGGCTGTGGCCAGGAAGGATCTTCAAGTGGCTTTCAAAGTTCATTGGGACCAGACAGCTCTGACCCCAAAGAACTCCTATGCACCCCTTGTATCCTGGGATATGAGAAACATCTTAGTCTCCACAGCTATTCTCAAACTTTCCTGACTCACTTTGCAGGGAGTTTTTGTTGGATATCTTGAGGTTCTCCTGTTCTCAGGCCTTTCTGATAGCCTGCTGCTTCCTTCTGCATCCTTCTGTACAAATGCTGACATCATGCAGCTCTTGTAGTTACTGGGGATTTGCTCCCACCTGCTTATATTAGGGTCTGTGGGGATACCATTCGCCTAGTCTCATAGAGGCAGCTGAACATGAGTTTTTAGTTTTGCTGTTCTAGCTACTCCGTTTTTAGAGAAAACGGTAGAGATTTCAAAAAACTATACCCTGCTGTCATCTTCTCAGAGCTCAAATATTCTTTTGGAGGTACATTTAGTAAGTATCCCTAAAATATAAAATTAACAAATATGGGGGCGCCTGGGTGGCTCAGTTGGTTAAGCGACTGCCTTCAGCTCAGGTCATGATCCCGGAGACCAGGATCGAGTCCCACATCAGGCTCCCTGCTCGGCAGGAAGCCTGCTTCTCCCTCTCTCACTCCCCCTGCTTGTGTTCCCTCTCTGGCTGTGTTTCTCTCTGTCAAATAAATAAAATCTTAAAAAAAAAAAAAAATTAACAAATGTGAATTTACTTGCTTTCACTTTAGAATAAAGGGACTGAGGACTAAGAAATCCAACTTTGCAATGTGGCTAACCTTGAGTTTCCCATTATTTCCATAAATATCACATGTTCTCTTATGTGATATAAGCAAGATGTAATCTAATTGCTTCCGCTTAGAAATTAGCTGAAATAATAAAAATATGAAATATAAGAGGAAAACGAAAGAGAAAATAATGTGGAAGTCTTAAAAACAGACATTCGCATTAAAATGTTTTTAGGTAGCAGGACGGCAAAAATTATTCTTTATTCAAGGATTCACTGAGCCACCTTTATGTCCCAGAAACTCTGCTAACACAGACACGGGACATACAAGAAAGATAAGCCACGGGCCCTCTGATCTTGAGGAACTGTCAGACCAGGTGGGACAAAAACCGGTAAGAAATGTGTACAAATGCTATAAAGGCATTAACTAAAAATGATTTGCTAAAAAGAAATAATCCTGGAAGGAGAATATCTACCAAAGTATTAGGTTTATTGCTTACTTTATGCATTTTTTTCTTTTTTTTAAGTTTTATTTATTTCAGTAATCCTACACCCAACATGGGGCTCTACCTCACCACCCTGAGATCAAGGGTCACATACTCTTCTGAGTGTGCCAGCCAGGCACCACTTACTTTATTATACATTTTGGAAGCACCTGGAACTCTTTCCTCCACCAAGTATACACTATTACTTTTGTATTTCCTAAAATAGGAGATTCTTCTTTTTGCCAATTGAATTAGAAAGTTATTTTTAACTGTAATACTCAACACACAAAAAGATATATTAAAAACACACATTAGTGTAATGCTAGTGAGTGAAAACCTGTACATATTAACAAAAAGTTATCTGAAAAGCTGAATCAAGGGCCCTAAAATTTTCCAAACTCTATAACCCAATACTTACACCCCTAAGAATCAATTTTAATAAAGTAATTTAACATACAACCAAACACTTATGCACAGATGTGTTTTTATAAAATGGAAAGAAAAATTCAAAAAAATAATTTCTAATAAGAGATACCAAACTTAACTAGAAAATGATCATATGAGGACTCTCAAATCAGCATGAATTTCTAAAAGTAATTCACCCTTGGGGCACCTCAGACGTTAACATCTGCCTTCAGCTCAGGTCACGATCTCAGAGCCCCAAGATCGAGCGCCAAATGGGGCTCCCTACTCAGCGGGAAGCCTGCTTCTCCCTCTCCCACTCCCCTTGCTTATGTTCTCTCTCTAGCTATGTTTCAACTCTGTCAAGTAAATAAGTAAGATCTTTAAAACAAATAAATAAAAATAAATAAAAGTAATTCACCCTCAAAACACAGCTGTAATTCTGAATGCTCTAGATTGGTTCAAGTTTAAAATGACAGCAGATCACTACAGTTTGTTAAGTTTTTGATGGCATAGGGAAATATTTATGATATAATGCTAAGGCAAAAAAAAGAGAAGATGTAAATAATATAAAATACATTCGAACCCAAGCATAGCATCCTGAATGTCAAAAATGGCACAGAAAACCAAAAACTGAAAAGGAATGTGCCAGAATGAAGGACATAGAACTTTGGGTATCTTTCCTTCTACTTATCTATATTCTTATAAATTTCCAAAGTTTTTCGGTGATGTTGTATTACTTAAAAAACAGGGGAAAAAAGTAAAAACCTGAGAGCAAAAATAAATCCACTAGGTTTATGATTCACCAAAAACAATAAATCTGTTGAATTATTAGAATGGAATCTGATAGGCCCAGGTTAAGAAATGGGTAGGAAAACACATCAAGACCAGATGCACAGGACTGTGTGAAGGACAATTCCAAAAGGAGGCAACTGGCAATATGTGCCAAATATTTAAATGTACACACCCAACACACCCTGCATTTGAGTGAGATTTAAAAGTTCTTTTTTTAAATTTACAGATCTGGCTTCTAACTGTTCTATAATAATGTGCTATACTGCTATGATAGCTCAAGTATGCAAACCCTCCCTTACAAAGCTCACATTTTAAAATTAGAGAAGCTAAAATTTTAAATTCTGCCATATTAGTTTTAAGCACTTAAATTCATATATTTGAGAAATATGACACCTCTATGAATAAGTCGGCACAATTCCCAAGGCATTCCTCCTAAAAGAGTAGCATTTCTTTATGTTCTAGAACTATTTCAAGTTTTAAAGTGACTAGCCTCTCTCTGTTGTTCAAAGACAATTTTAATTGTTAAAGAAGCCCACGTCAACAAAATAAAGAATGGCATCAACTGCTATATCCAACAGCTTTTCAGAAATTACATTCCATTGGATGCTAATGAACATAAATAACAAATAAAAGGGTGGGGAGTTCCTTTTATCAAGTAAACTGAAAAAAATGCAAGCGCTTCTATGTTAATGTACACAGCAATCTCTGAGGCAGTGCCTCTTACAAATGCAATCTCAGAAGTAAGTGATTCTACATCCTTTAAATAAATGAAATCTTGTTACCTCTTAATTCAAAAGGGTAAAGAATGCTCCAAGGTTCCCAGGATAACAGCATGCTTAGGTAGAATGTCACTCATCTCTAACAGGAATGAATGGGAGTGAAGGGATATGTGCAGAAGACACAACCAGGAAGCAGCCCCGTGAGTCTGGAGCTCAGGAGTAAGAAGTGCAACACAAATGTGGATTCTGAGAACATGAGCATGGGCATGTCACGTGAGGTCCGTATTGTGAATGCTATTAACCAAAGGGTATTTTCTGCTTTTACTCTAGATGCCTTAAATTCAATACATAAGTCTTAAACGCTTATCATAAATATCCACGGCATCATTTCTTACATATCTGCCCCCTCCTCCAAATGAACTGTGCTCCTGGATTCCTAAGCAGAGGAATCCTTGTGAGCAGAGCACATATCTTATAGCACCTGCTACAAATTAACCAAATAAATGTTTGGTTGCAAATAATTTTTCATCCAAAAATTAAAAAATAATCCAATTTTACCTTATATATATTCTTATTTTTAAATATGCAAAAAGAACCACAAATTAAACAAGTACAAGAATACCTATATACACAAGTACTAGAGAGGCTTGAAAGTTGGACTTTGGCTTGGTGTTCAGTAGAAATCTATTATTACAGATTTTGCTTTTGAAAAACTAATCATCAGTCAACACCTACTTCAATATCCTTTCGGGCATCCCTGTACCCGTGTTTAATCAATGAAATGGTGCGAGAGAGTAGGGTATCATCACGTCAAACCAACATAAAGTCAGTACCGTGAAACCCTAGGGAAAACAGAATGTTCACTTTCAAGTATACATAAGCATCCTAGAAATAACTTTCACTGAAAAACTCCTTATGAGCTTTTATGTGTTAAAGTTCCATCAGCTGAAGTATAATAAAATGTGTGCACAGTAATACAAGAGCAAACTACTGCATTAATTAATGAGATGATTAGGACAGCTGCTAATTTTATGTTCAGAAACAATTATTAACTTGCAAATTGTTAAAAGGAAAATACACCAAGAGCTAATACACATATTAGGGAAAGGTAGATCTTCCTTCAAGTTTTTTTTTCCTTCGTAAGCCAATAAATGTTGACCGTTTTTAAAGAATACAAGGCCAAATAAGAGAGACTGGATTACATCATAAATCTAATTTTGTAGAATTTTTTTGTCTTCTAGCATTCATAAAATTAACTAGGTAATCTTTATAAATGGTATTCACTCTTTAGATATTTCACTTCACTCATAAGCCTTTCGAGAAAAAGAGCTATTTGGGAATGCTTCACATCATGTAAAGATTAAAGTAGAAATAAAACAGCTGTGCCACCTCCCAATTTCATTAGGGAAAATCTCCAAAATTGTTAATATTCACGGATAAAATCGATGAGATACCCCAAAAATATTTTGTTCCTCTACTGACCTCAGTTGAAAGTGAGCATCTACTTGGTATAGCCAATGTGCAGTATAGTGCCCAACGAGCAATCCGGGAGCTGACAGTGCTGAGAAACTGTTCCTGCACCAAAAGGTCAAACTTATAAAATCTGACAACAAAATTTTCACAAAATTCTAAAATATTTCCCTGTAATTATTCCTATGTATTTCTCTACGACGGTGCTATTCAGCCTCAGCATTGTGTTGACTTTCTCAGCCCCTCTGCCAGAATGCATACCTGGCACAGCTCGAGTTTGCACAGGCAGACTCATACATGTATGTGTCCGTCTGGGAGATGGAGCACAGAGAGGATCACTCAGTCACCTTTTACTTAAAAAAGAATTACCATCAGATTCTTTGAATCCCTCATGAATGTAAAATACTATTTGATCTACAATTTAACTTAAAAATGAATTCAAACATGTATCTTCATTCAAAATAGCAGACTTTTTTTTAAATCCCACTCTAAAGTCAAAAAGGTAATTTTTTTCGTTTAGAAAACAAAGATCACCAAAAACAAAACCTACGCACAAAAACTGTAAGAGCCACACCAATAATATCATTAAACATCTATGTGGTTTACGTAGTGACTTCTTTTCCAGTTAAAGACCACATTTTCAAACAGTTTATAAATATAATCCAGTAAGACTATCTTGACAAAGTCTGCAGATATAAGCCACCTGGCTCAACAAAACACCTCACAATCAGCCTGACTTAAAGAACATACAAGTTTAAAAGTTAACACATTATCCATTAGGTACACTGTATTTTCAAGAATCTGAACATAGTCATAGATGAGCTAGCCTCCAATTTCCCATTTTCCATCACTAAGATCACCTCAACTAATAATAAAACAATCCAAAAAAGTCTTTCAAAAATGCCTTTGTAATGCTTCTCTTGCATAAATCCAAGTAACAAAAGGATGAAAGGAGAAAGGGAAGAAAGAAAAGAGAGAGAGGGATGAAGGAAAGGATGGAGGAGGGAACAAGGGAAGAAAAAACAAAATCCCAGACCGTATTTTTCCAAGGAATCATACATATGGGTGTAATATCCTTAATTTAACTGTCAGTCTTACTTTAAATACACTACTAACACCTACTCCACATGACTTTAAAAGATTTGCTCTATTTTAATGGGGATCTGAAGGACACACAATTTCAACCATAAAGGTGAATATTAGTATTTTTTTAATTTTTAACAGAAATGCTTCAATTCTCACAAGAGTATTAGCCAACCAACCACTTTCAAAAAGGTCAAGACTAGCAATCCTAGCAATCACTGTGCTGTACTTGTATTAATACCACACCGTAAGTCACTAATTATCAAATGGATTCCCAAAGTTGTTTATTAGATATCCCAACTACCTTTGTATTTATTGATCTAAATATAATTCCCCCCACTAATGCTGTTTATCAGAAAGCTCCCCCATTCAAAAAACAGCACCAGTTCCCACATTCGCTCAGACAGCCATAGCTTTACTGTATTTCAAAACTTGAGTCACCTGTATGCATCGTCTTCTTTCAAGTCTCATATCATCCTGATGGGGTGGGGGGAGGGAGGGAAGAGTCCAGCAGCAAAACTATAACACTGTGTGAAGAAAAACAGATTATGATAAGAGATAAGGATGCAAGACAATTACCCCTATTGAGGAACATCTAATGTAACTACAATCCCCAAAACAGAGATAAAATTACTGCGAATTCATTTACTAACATTTATTTACGCATACTTGAAAATAATTTCCATTAATGAAAATCGATTTAAATATAAAATGTAAAGTAGTCAACGATCAGGGAAAAAAGTTTCAAAATCTGCCTATTACCAATGAAACTTCAGGCATTTCTACGTATGAAATAAAGAGTCAATATACCACTATTCTTATGAAAAATTTCCATTTTGTAATATCCATCAATTCACAAATCAGTATAAATATGAATTCACTTTTCATTGCCGCTTACTATCAGAGGTAAGCAGAGGTAATGCAAGTTGCTTTACAGGGAAGACAACATGTCAATCTACCAATGTTATTTATAAATTAAGTTGAGACACTGCTTACAACTGCTCCCCTAAGCCCACAAGCCCTCTACTTCCCACTTACTGCTTCCATTGATATTTCACAAGAGACCAGCAAAATTCATAATGACTAATGGGAAAGCAAAAGCAACCCTAATGTTGTTATCAACTGAGAATAGGTGGTAACAGAAGAGACCAGGACAAGCACAGGCTACAGCCTAACTTATTTATATTCAGTCTAAAAATGTACTTTTTAAAGTGATACTATGGAATTCAATAAATACTACTAATGAAACAATGTTGCTTATGCTGGCCAAGTTCCCAAGCCAGCCAAAAGAAAGGTACTGATACCAAAAGATATTAGTGATCATGGGCACTGGAAACTGATGAAAATACAGACAGTTAACCAATTCTAGATCCTCTCTATCTGAACAAAGCCTAAAATAGGTTGTTTTCCTTTGTTAGCACTCTCAACTCCTGATGTCTCTAATTCCCTAAATTTTACCTTAGGGAATCCCAAGCATCCTGCCTTGTAATCCTTTCTCCTAAGTAGTCCTGTGTTCCTAAATTACTATTAAAAAACTCCTAATACCTCACTTCAGGTATGCGATAGAAAGAAATCAACTGGACTGAAATAATTTACTTTCATATTTGCAATTTTCAACAAGGATGCTACCAGTTAGTCCAAATGAGCCCCTAGCTGGCAGAATTCGAATCACATTACAAAATAAAGTTTAAATGACCGAGGTAGCTTGAAGAAATACATTTTTAGGCAAATGGCCATAATACAGATTCGAATGTATATTTATTGCCCCCAAATATTTCTGCTCTTCATTTCTCCTTCTCCTTTTGAACTTCTAGCTTCTTTAAAAGCTGGACGTTTGTACTCCAAACAGCAGTAACTTAAGAGCAGCTCAGGGACAGGGATGTAAGAGTATCAATTATCTGTGTAACTTAGGAACTGCCTGTGTCTAAAATCATTACCTATATTCCAGATCCCATTCCTAAAGAACCACGTTTCCAGTTTAGATGCTATGGTAAAACCTTGGACATGGGACTAACTGGTACCCGTAGCAGGGAGGAGGGGTGTATGGATGAATGGATAGATGAACATTAAAGTATTACATCAAAACAGGTTTATTCCAAAACATAATAGTATTTGAATTCTCGAGAGTAATGATTTTTACTTCAAAGACATAGTTTTCTAACCATTTTTCTCCCATAAATCGTCTTTACCATTCTAGCATGGACCATGAGGACAGGAAATGTGAATTAAATCTCTAGCTATTACATATTATCAAATCTTTTAGGTTCTCAACATCCCATTCTTCACCTATAAAATATTACTTATAATCCTATCTACACTTTGCCTACTTCAATGGTTTCAACAGGATAGATACTGCTGATACCAAAGGACTTCATAAGAAAAAAGCAGAATCAGATAAACCATTAGCATTTTTATCCTATTAAAAGCAGTTAGAAATTAGCAGATTATCCCATTACTGTATGAAATAGCTAAAGGTGAAAACCAGAGCAGGCCAGGGCCACAAAGGAGAGTACATATGATATGACTAAGGATCAGAAGAAACAAGCATCAAGACTGTCTGAACCTAAAACGGACATCTTTCAGAAAAGTCAACCATTAATCACTACTCATCTGAAAAGGAGCCTTTAGCAAAGGGTAAACCATCTCTACAAGTTACAAGACTTGCTGCTGATGTATGCAGCAACTAAACCATCATCTACTGAGCAACACTAAGACTCCTTAAGTCTTGACCTTGGACTGCTTTATATTAAGATTCTAGTGGTAACTCCATATATCCTTTAGGCTGCTCACTTTTCCAAAAAAAAAAAAAAAATGTTTACATCATGTCAGCACTTTATGACAATAAGTAGATAACAGCAAACACCTAATGTACTTTGCAAACTATAAATACAATTTTCTTTCTAAAGAAGCCTAAAAATTCACATCTTCAATTTTTCTGAGAAAAATCTATAGTGAATTTTTCACCTCCCCCCCCACAAATGGAGTCATTCACAAATTACAGAGCTAAATTAGATGCTAATGAAAAGCATCTACTATCCTTACCACGGGAACCTCCTATAATCCTCAAAATCTTTTACTATATGCTTTAGCTCATGTTTTGCCAAAGGCAACGTAACAGTCTACAAACAATCTAGAAACTAAGCTTAACTGATTTTTAAAGCTGAACCTACAAACCATTTTTTAGTTGTCTGAAAATCCCTGCATAATAGTAGTAACCTGCAGCACATCTGCAGGGAGAGAATTTCAACAGGCCGGGTTTCATTTTTTTTTTTTTTTTTTTAAGATTTTATTTATTTGACAGAGAGAAACACAGCCAGAGAGGGAACACAAGCGGGGGAGTGAGAGAGGGAGAAGCAGGCTTCCCGCCGAGCAGGGAGCCTGATGTGGGACTCGATCCCGGGTCCGGGATCACGACCTGAGCCGAAGGCAGTCGCTTAACCAACTGAGCCACCCAGGCCGGGTTTCAACACATGAAATTCCTTGGCAGGTACCAGATTCAGTCTCTTGGCACCTATCTCTTGTACAGAGCGAGGTGGGAAGGTGAAGGAGAGAGAGGGAGAGCACAAAGACAACTAATTTAAAAGCAGTGATGGGCTGAGATTTCTAAAATTAATGCTAATCCTCAAAGATCAAGATTGGCCAAACAGCGATTGAAACGAATGCATGAGCACGATATGGTAAATCCAGATTAAGTCACGAGTTAATCAACTAAATGGCAGCTGTGACACTTCCTCTCTCATGTCACAATGTTTTATAATGACATAAAACTTGAAACTATATGTAGTTTCAAAATAACAGTAAGTATGACAAGCAGCAGGTGAAAATAATCAGTATGACACAGGCTTCCGCAATACTGATAGGTACTGTTCTATTTAAGCTGGGGAGCACACAGCTGTTTTTTATTATCTTTTAACTTTACAGGTTTTATATAGTCTTGTATGTATATGTCAAGATTAAAAAATTTAATCCACATTAAAAGAAACAAAAGATAACGCGCAATAGTATTTAAAAGGACAATTCAGACAGTTTAGAAGATGCCAGTTTAAGAATAAGCTACTCATTCTCAAAAAATAAGAAGCTACAAAAATGAAATCAGGGAAAACAAGCTGAGAGATCTACAATTTGATTCCATGCATTAAAATTACATGATTATCTAAAAATTATACTATGACTGCCTTTCCTTATAAACTTCTACTCATTTACACTAACATTAAGGAAACGACAGAGTCCTCTTTTCCACAGAAAAATTTTAGAAGCAGATTTTCTAGAATTACAATAACAAAAGAAGTCAAAGCAAAAAGAAAATTAAAAAAAAAATCACAGTTGTAAACCTAACACAAGAAAAACAAGAAATCTGTATCTATTAACTCTAATTCCCAGTAAGATGACCAAATGGCATACAGAGAAAAGGCACTTTCACTAACTAGGGATTTCAAGTGAAATTCTTAAAACGAAGATGATTTATGACTCCTCCAAAACCCCTAGAAATAGTCTTAATCGTAAAAAAAATTTAAAAAGGAGGGACCCCTGGGTGGCTCAGTTGGTTAAGCGACTGCCTTCGGCTCAGGTCATGATCCCGGAGACCCGGGATCGAGTCCCACATCGGGCTCCCTGCTCGGCAGGAGGCCTGCTTCTCCCTCTGTCACTCTCTCTGCTTGTGTTCCCTCTCTGGCTGTGTTTCTCTCTGTCAAATAAATAAAATCTTTAAAAAAAAAAAAAAAATTTAAAAAGGAAAGTAAATTTAAAAAGCACAAGACTTCAGAATGGGATATATCAAAGAAAATTGAGTAAAACTGCAGGGAATAGAACATTTGCTGAACACTTACTATGCACCAACTACTCTACTGAGATACTTTACAGAAGCTGACACATCTAATCTCATAACAACCCTCTAAGTAGGCAGTGTGATTTCCATTTCATCAATGGGGAGAGCAAATTCAGAGAGATGAACCCACCTGGCCTAAGGTCACAACTTGTGAATCTGGTGCCACACCAAAGTTCATATTTTCCACCACACCAAAATGCCTCTCATTAATAAGCACTGAAACAGTCATGGGAAAAGTTCAAGGATCCAAGAATCTAGGTGTGTTTAGCTCTGATCTTAAGACCCATTCTTGGGCGCCTGGGTGGCTCAGTGAGTTAAAGCCTCTTCCTTTGGCTCAGGTCATGATCTCAGGGTCCTGGGATCGAGGCCCATATTGGGCTCTCCACTCCGCGGGGAGCCTGCTTCCTCCTCTCTCTCTGCCTGCCTCTCTGCCTACTTGTGATCTCTCTCTGTCAAATAAATAAATAAAATATTAAAAAAAAAAAAGACCCATTCTCAACCCTCCACCTCAACCATCCCAAACAAGAAAGTAAGTATGTAAGCAGTAAATTAATTTGTAAAAAGCATTTCAGTTTAGGAGAATGGTAAAGAAACTCTCCTCAAGTTAGTCCAGCAGAGAAAATTGGATCATGGCATATAATAGACTGATACATATATTCTCTCTACCAAAAAAAATTAAAGGAGACAAACTAAAAAGAGGGTAAAAAGTCATTATTGCACCAAAGCCTTGGGCAAAATAAAAAAAAAAATATGAAGGATTATAATTATATGACTCCAATGACATGCTGGAAGTAGAAGTAGCTGATATAAGTGTTAAGGAAAATAAAAAGATGTGATTTCTCATGAAATTATTTGAAAACGACTAACAACCCTGAGTAAGCAGTAAAGAGAAGTTCAAGAACTAAGAGCTGAGTGGATTAAATAAATGCGACCCCAAATTTTTGCTCCTTCAAGGACCAAGTTACTTGACCTCTCTGGGACTCTATCTGGGCTCAAATATAAAATTAGGCCCTGGGTATTTGTATTCCACAATAAATACAGGAGAACAGGAGGGAAATGCCCCCTATGCATATTACCTGTAACATAATGCATTGCCAAATGTCCTTTTAAAAAAAAGGAGGGGAGATACTAGAAAGGTAGAGGTAAGTTATGATCAGTAAATGTAAAGTACTGTTACCCTGTCACTAGTTAAAAATATGTCAACTACCAACATATTTATATGTATTCTTTTGTATTAAGTTCCTCGAACATAAATTCTCAGACTACAGAACATTTTAGGAACCTAGCTCCCACTATTCAAAAGTGACTACTACATAAAATAAATACTAAGAAATACATCCTAAGTGAACTTAAGTTCCAGAAGGCTCATTCTTATGTCCCAGATATTATTGTTTCCCAGTTATTACTAAAGAAATGTCTTATCTTTAATGGATACATATTTTCCTTTCATTCACATAGTTCCCATAAATAATTATATAAGATAAGTAGTATCATTATCCCCATTTTACAGGTGAGGAAACTAAAGCCCAGAGAAGCGAAGTTGCCCCAAGTCACACATGACTAATGGTGAAGAGAAAAAAATTCAAATCCAACCAAAATGACTCCAACCAAAATGACAAACCAAATTCTGTCCAACCAAAATGACAAAACCAATGCTTTCAGGCACATGTTAAATTGAATTTACTATCTCCTCACCCTTACCTCCTGCCCCCCAAAAAGGGGAGGAAAGACCGCAGGACAGTGGGGGGAAAAAATCCATTTCTCCCTATACTCCCAGTCTTGGGTGACTGGTGTCACCATCACTCCCATCTCCCAAGGAGAGTCCTAATCATCTAGGACCTCTTTCCTAGTGCTTACACCACACCCATTTGGCAAATTCTTGTGCTGGATTCACCTCAGAAAGGTCTTCCCAAGGGGCCTTGTTGCTCCATCTCTAGTGTGCCCGCTTCCATCAATGCCCACCCTGTCCTATCAGCACTCCCTCCTCAAAGCTACCCATACAGCCCACTCTCACCCCAACTGCAGGCCTCAAAACACATACTATCACCACTCCAGCCCAATCATGTGCAACCAGGCTGTTCTGAAGCTGGAACTCAACGATGGTCTTTCTCTCCATTTAAAATTAAAAACTTCGAGTTTTTCTCCCACCATTTATCTGAAATAAACATACTGCATTCTGATTATAACACATCACAAGCTCCTTATTTTTTAAAAAAAGAAAGTAAGAAGAAACTGAATAGGAATAAGGAATCAAAGGTCACACAAACTTCCAAAACCCTAAGGAATCTATGCTCCTACTGTTTATGTCACATCTTTACATTAACACTCTGTATCTGCAGCATGTTTCACGGTTGTATAGTACCCCACTATACACAGATCTAAGTTTACTTGAAGCAAATACTTACTGGGGAATATCTGGGTTGTTTCCAACTGTTCACTACCATAAACTGGGAACCCTGGAGCCTGCTTTTACCCATTTGCTAACATGAATTAAAAGCAAAGTAGAAGAACACCAAGACTTTTTAAATCTCTGTTGATGTGCTTGCTCAAAGATATATTTTTTATCACCCACAAATAATGTACTCAAACTTCCTATTATTCAATCAATCCTAGCTTATAAAAGGAATCAAATTACTTCAAGGACTCTGAGGTTCACACCAGGGCAAGATCTAATGCATAGTGTTATCCCTAGTTACTTTTCCCTACCCAACCTCAACATCGGGGTTGATCTCATTCATTTATATATTCCTATCAGACAGAGGACACTTAGGAAGAATATGTTCAATTGACAGCCTGCAAGTCCTTCTCATAACTAGTTTTTAAGGAATGCACTGGAGGGGCATATGGGTAGCTCAGTCTTAAGCATCTGCCTTCAGCTGAGGGTCCTGGGATGAAGCCCTTCGTCAGGCTCCCAGGTCAGTGGAGAGCCTATTTCTCCCTCTCCCTCTGCCCATCCCCTGTGCTTTCTCTTGCTCATACGCTCACTCTCACTCTACCTCAAATAAATAAAATCTTAAAAAAAAGAAAACATTGGAAAACCACTCTGCTCCAACCTTTCTGATAGCACTAACTTTTCTAGAGTGGTCATAGATATTTATACACACACACGATTTCACTTATAAAATATACAGTATGTATAATTAATTTACATAAGTGCATGTACACATATACTTAGTCAGTTGTATGTACTTTTATACATACATAATTATGTGTAACTTCAGAAAGCGCTTTTAATTATCCTTGCATTTCAAAAATACAGAAAAATATCCAGGCCCAGAAATCATCAGAAAACACACATTGCTACTAGTAGCTTGCCATTCCTCCAACAAGCCTATTACCAAGAGTAGTAAATGAGGTTAGCTGTACTTATTTTCCCCAACTACACTTCTGAAAAACTCAAAAATTCTTACAATGTGTGTGGCCTTGCATCTCGGAGCATCGGCTAGCCTCCGAATATTCCATGTCTCTCACTTGCAGGCCCTGCCTCAGGGTCTCCTCCAGCTCCATCCCCTAGCCCCTCCATTTATTTCTCTATCCAGCTCTCCCACCAAAAGAAATATTTCAAAGTTTTACTCTCAACTAGCAATGCTGAACTACTCTTTTCTCTACACAAATTTCTAACTCAGTATCTTGCCCACCTGCGGCTACACATCGCCTACAGTGCCATTACTACCTCAACTTCCCAAGCCTGAGACACATCCTCACCTCCCTCCTCATACAACTCACCCTCCCATCCTTATCCCCAATTACCACTGTTCTTCCAGTGACTTCACTAGAAGCTTCTTTCTTTACTAGACATGGTCTCACTAAATCCTGTCAATTTTCAAAATGCCTCCTACCTTAATTATTCTCCAGGCCCATTGTAATCACCTTGGTCTAGGTCCTTATTTCATACTTGGTATTACAGATCCCCCTAGACCTAAGCATATCCTGGGCCGGGTGGTATGCCAGAAACACTATGGGAGGTTCTCAACACCAGACTGCACACTCAACACCCAAAGATACCGATTCAGGAAGCATGAGGACGAACCCAAGAATTCCTCCCACCCCCCCGCACCCCCACCGCCCCGCCGCCCCAGTGATGTTAGAGCACAGCCTGGTGTGGAAGCTACAAAATGTACAGGGCAGCTTATCCCTTAATTCATTTGGCATACAGCAGCCACACATATCTTCCTGAAGCACAAGACTTTCAACCTGGATTTAACTGACCCTCCATAACTTAAGAAACTTTGATCAAATCTTAATGCGCTGAACAGAGAGTCTGGCATGGCATTCTATAAAATGCCATTTAACCCCTTTCTGCACCACTGCTCAAATATTTTCCTAAAGTTTGCCTCTTCTTTACCTAACCCTTTACGTAAATCCTATCCATCCTTCAAGACCGCTGGTTGCAATTCTCCCTCATACAGTTTTACATCACCCCAGCCTCTCTGAATTTGCATTCAATGATCCACCGCTATATTTTTTAATTATTCGTTATACTGTTACTCCAGTGACAACATCTCCTGCTTGGTAAACTTCGTATTTCTATTTCATCAGAGTAATGTGCAATAAATACATTGGTAAAGTGAGTAATAACATGGAAAATACTGCTCTATGTACAAAAAGTAAGTTATATGGGCGCCTGGGTGGCTCAGTTGTTAAGTATCTGCCTTCGGCTCAGGTCATGATCCTGGAGTCCTGGGACTGAGTCCTGCATCGGGCTCCCTGCGCAGTGGGAAGCCGGCTTCTCCCTCTCTCACTCCCCTTGCTTGTGTTTTCCTCTCTAGCTGTGTTTCTGTCAAATAAATAAAATCTTAAAAATAATAAGTTAGAAAACAGTATGCGGACACCATGTGATTACAATTGTTCTTTTTCAAAGGAGAGAAAAATAGTTGCGTGCATTAAAAAAACAAAAAAAAAAACATATCAGTTATCCACAAAATGTGAAAAAGTAGTTCTCTCAGGAGAAACTGAGGGAAATTGTTATTCTCACCTTTTGTATTTTCTAAATTTCTTAAAATGAGCATGCATGTTGTTATGAAACCAAATCTTCCTAGAATCTTAAACATTAAAATCTTAACCTAGAGTTTCTGTGATCAATGAAAAGTCTGTGAAAATGACGGCATGGCTATCAGCAGCCATACTGTCATGATCCTAACGCTCAGGACTTATTTGTCAATGTTCACATTTCCCAACCTCTACTTCAATTCCACTGGCCTCTCTGCGTGGACATTCAACTTCTGGGACCCTGTTCACAGCTTTGCAAGTCAATTTTGTACATGAGCACACTACTTCTCTAGCTATACAAAGGTGGAGTTATATTTATTCTCTTAGTTTGACCTTTCAATCAAAACTACAAATCCTAAGAGTATTATTGCTCTTATTTCCACATAAGACAAGGAGGCATATAATAGGTGAAAAAACTGAATTAATATTAAAATAAATCTTAGGAATGAAGGTCTGGAAAAACCCTTAAAATACCTTTTTTTTTTTTTTTTAAGATTTTATTTATTTGACAGAGAGAAACCTAGCCAGATAGGGAACACAAGCATCGGGAGTGAGACAGGGAGAAGCAGGCTTCCTGCCGAGCAGGCAACCCCATGCGGGGCTCAATCCTGGGACTCCGGGATCATGACCTGAGCTGAAGGCAGAGGCTTAACACTGAGCCATCCAGGCCCTCCTAAAACACCACTGTAAGCACCATTTCCTTTTTAAGCAAAAAAAAAGTCCTAAATACAGTGAAAACCTACCCATTTCAAAGATTAAGTCTCATGATAAACTACAGCAAATGTTCAAATTGTTACAAATTCTTAGCTAAATTCCTCTATACCAACTTAAGTTCATGATGTTCCTCCTGCACACTGAAGAAACAGAAAATAGCTACACACAGCCTACAAAATACTCTTCATACCCACACTCCTCAGCTTTTCTCCAGCGGCACATTAAGACACTCAGTGTCTTCTCAAACTGAATTAGCCAACCTCCATCCATTTTTCCTGCTCAAATCTCCTGTTTTCTCAATTCCTGATCTCCAAATTTGTACACAGTATACTTAAACATGAGTCTTGGCAACACTAAGTATTGTTTCTATACATTTTCCTTTATGTAGCACTGATTCATGATCCACAATCTCTTTTAGAAATCCTTTTCATTAAAGAATACACAAAACTTATATACACAAAAGTGTATCATTAAAAATAATTTTAAAACCAGGAATAAAAGTTTTCAACATTAAAAAGAAAAGGTGACATAGATTATGGTACATTCACATAACAAAATACGATATAACCCTTTAAGTTCTTACAGTAACTGCATGGCATGAAGGAAGAAGTCGCACACTATCTGAAAGAACTCAAAACCTTCCCCAAAGCAAAATCTCAGGAAAGTAAAATAAATACACTGAAAAAACTCGGGGGGAAAATATGTAAGGTT
This sequence comes from Spilogale gracilis, assembly GCA_004023965.1. Classification (NCBI taxonomy): domain Eukaryota; kingdom Metazoa; phylum Chordata; class Mammalia; order Carnivora; family Mephitidae; genus Spilogale; species Spilogale gracilis. Next base: position 15,948 of record PITA01008007.1, on the reverse strand, counting down.
ATTAATAATGAGTGTCTTTGGTTAATATAATTAAGGGTGATTTTTAAATTTTCCTCTTTACGTTTTTAAATATACCACAACTTTTTAAAATAAGACTATCTCTTATTATCAGGAAAAAATGGTCCAAGAAATTCAACCTCCATATGAAACATAAAAGTCAACATGGTATCTCACTAACAGCCACAACCATGAGAACAACCTCTAAATGCATCCAATTTCTAAGACTCCAATATAGGTAAAAAGCTAATGATAATAAGCTACTAAAGATCTTTATTTAAAAACATCAGTTAAGGGGCACCTGGGTGGTGCAAAAGCATCCAATTCTTGGTTTCTGCTCAGATCATGATCTCATGATTGTGGAATCAAACCCTGTATGGGGCTCTGCACTCAGCGCAGAGTCTGCTTGAGATTCTCTCTCCCCCTGCCTCTGCCACTCATGCTCTCTCTATATATATAAAATGAATAAATAAACCTTAAAAAAAAAATCTGGAGGCGCTACGGTGGCTCAGGTCATGATTCCGGAGTCCCAGAATCGAGCCCCTCATCGGGCTCCCTGCTCGGTGGGAAGCCTGCTTCTCCCTCTCTCACTCCCCCTGCTTGTGTTCCCTCTCTAGCGGTTTCTGTCAAATAAGTAAATAAAATCTTTAAAAAATCTGTTAATATACTGCTAGGTCACTGTCCACAAAAGGACCAAAAAAAGTACTTACTTAGTGTTGCTTAATCCAATACTTAGGCCCTAAAGCCATCAGGCTCCCAAATCACTCTGCCCTAGTATAACTTCTGGCTCCACAACTTAGTAGGTGGGCTCACACAAGGTTCTAAACTCCTACATGACTACGCATCCTCATCTACAATGTGAGGAAAATCCCATAAAATTATTGTATTATCAGTGACACAGCACATGTAAAGCATTTACAACACTGTAATGTTCAATATACAACACCAGCGTATTTTATACTGTCGTTACCTTCACCTTTCCAGTCTTATCTCCTACTATAAAAACTTTCCCCAAATTGACACTCCAGCCACAATGTACAAATGCCACTTTTTTGCTCCAGCTAGCCAATGAGCTTTCCTCACCCTTCCCTGCCTGTCAACACCAAGCTCCAAGCCCAAGCCCAACCAGTGCTGTCTTCCTCAGAAGTCTCCAATAAGCACCGTCTAGAAACACTAATCCCTCAGCAAGCCTGCCTGCATAGCAGTGTTTACACCAAGACTAGGGCCCTCACAGCACTCACCTTGGATGGCAGCTAACTAATCTGTATGCATGCCAGCATCCAGCCCCAGAAGATATTAAGAGCCTTCTTTGGCATGCTGTTGAGGAAGGCCAGTTTCCTCAACTACAGCAGACTCTCAAAAAAGGAGAGAAAACCATAACCATCAAAACCATGTCAGGGCCTAAAACATTTGTTTTGCGTTGTTTTGTTGAAACAAGTAAGCTAAAGTCCTTCAGTATTTGGGCCGCCTACCTGGGCGGCTCAGCTGGCTGAGCGTTGGAACTCTTGGTTTTGGCTGAGGTCATGATCTCAGGGTTGTGGGATCAAACCCCACAACCAATTACACACTCAGCATGGTATTAGTCTGCTTGTCCCTCTCACTCTGCTCCCCACCCTACCCCCCATCCCTGCCCATTCACACACATGAGCCCATGTTCTCCTTCTCTCTCAAATAAATAAAATCCTTAAAAAAAAAAAAAAAAAAAAAAAAAAAAACTTCTTCAAGAGTTAAGATTCTAAGTACAGTTAAGTCATACCTGCAACCTACTGGTGGAGCACAACTGAGTTTGCCATGGTTTAGTTCTAGAACTCATTTCAATGGAAAAGGCACAACCTCTAGTGGTTTTGCTGCAGAGAATATTATATGAGCTAAGAAATATTTTATGTATTATCAACTCCATATAAATAGCTATAATCAGATAAAGCTTGGGCACAGTAGAGGGTTGGTTTTTTTTTTTTTTTTAAGATTTCATTCATTTATTTAACAGAAAGAAAGAGCACGTGTACAAAAACAAGGAGTGGCAGACAGAGGAAGTAGGAGAGGGAGAAGCAGACTCTCCACCACCGAGTAGGGAGCCCATTGAGAGGCTGATCCCACGACCCTGGAACCATGACCTGAGGCGAAGGCAGAGGCCTAACTGATTGAGTCAACCAGATGCCCCTAGCTTAGGGGTTTTATTCTGGTTAAACACCAAGCTTCCTTTTTAAAAAAGATTAATTTTCACCATGGTATTACTTATACTGAAAATGCTAAAACAAACAAACAAAAAAACAGGCGGGCAGAATACTGACAAGTGTGAAATCAAGGATGACAGGAACACAAGGGCTCGTTATGTTACGCTCTGTGTATGTCTGAAGTTTTCAATTATTAAGTTTCTTTAAAAAATAAAAATGGTGATATATGAAAAAAGTATTAGAAATACAATTCTTAAACCATAAACTAAGTGACTTACTTAACAAAAGAAGCTAACTAAAAGGGGCCCAACAGAGCCTCCTGCTCTGCAGGAAGCCTGCTTTTCCCTCTCCCACTCCCCCGCTTGTGTTCCCTCTTTTATTGTGTCTCTCTCTGTCAAATAAATAAAATATTTTTTAAAAATCTTTTTTAAAAAGCTAACTAAAATAAATGTGAAGATTCAGTAACATTTTATGATAAGAGAATTTATAAACAAACCACGACTGAGCAAAATTTGCCTTTTTTATTCTCCTGTTTGTTTCCCTTTGGGGAGAGGAGAAAGGAGTTGAAGTAACTTGGGAAACTATTTTCCATAAAATCATAAGACACTATCAAAGATCTACCTATGTAAGCTTTGGTTTCTATACAATGCTTCCAGAAACATTCACTGTGTTACCAAATGTATAGTTGTGATGTGAAAATCTGGAGTTAAATTCCGTTTAGGATGTCACTAACTAGCACTGCAGGATCAATAAAGTGCAAATTCTCTACTAGTGCCAAAGCCCTCAAGACAGAGGATCTCACTACTAGTTTCAGCAGCTGGCACACTCTAGCTACTCTTGGAGGACAAAAACTTGACATTTTAATAACCTACCCAAAATTTCCCTTTGCTACTGAAGTCATATGTAATTTCTATCTTCCTACTTTCTATTATGCAGACGGCACATTTTTCATGATATCTAATACAAATGACTTAAATAACATTAAACTTATTATCAGATTGAGAGCTAAGAAGACTTCAATTTCACTTAATTCAAATCAATCCTTTGGCAGATGTGGAAACTGAAGTCTAGAGGTTATGGGCCTTACTTGCGAGTATCTGAAAGTAAAACACCAAAAAGATCTGGTTATCAAACCAATGATGAAAGCAAAATAATACTTAATTGCCATTTTAACGAAGCACTTAAACTCCATTGTTACAAAGAAGTATATACAAATACAGTATTTATGTATATAACCACAACATAAGCCTCCTTACATAAAAAATGAAAATATACAGGAAAATGTCCAGAAACTGCAAAGCTTTAAGAGCAGTATTTGGGGTTGGGACAATGGGACTGGGAAGAAGGTGGGACAGGAGTGGGGAGAAGGTGAAGAGAGACATTCATACACCTGTATACACTGCAGAAATGCCACTGAAACAAAAGAAAAATAATGTGAAGTAACAGTGTATGGGCAAATATCGTAAAAATCAGATGATATCTTGACAGACTTTCAAATTCATCATTCCCTTCTTCAACAAGTATGTGCTTAGTACTGGAGACATAGGGCAAGATTTACTGACACGATCCATTGTGGGAGACAGACAAAAATCCCAGTAATACTGAACTACAAACTGTGCTATCAGTTATGAGGGAAAGCATGAAATACTATGAGAATTTATTACAAAGGGAACCTATTTAGATTTGAGAAAAAAGTATCAGAAATACTCTTTTTCCAAGAATTTGACAGGTAAGATCTGGATTTGTAGTCTCTGTGCCTGCCTGTTCGGCTTCTGAAGCTCACAATTCTTTTCATTTCTATATCCACATAATGAGAGGCAATGAGACAATAGAAAACTTCTGAGAAAATATAGGCGAATGGGGACCTGAAAGTACCAAGGCTGATCAGTTAAGACTGTCAAAGACCAGAAAACAGTAAATAAACGCCTTCAAATAATGAAGCAAGTCTCACAAATATGGAATGAATTAACTAGCTCCCAGTATTTCGAACACAGGACTCAAATCAGAAATAAGTAAAATGTTACAAGAGAATATGCAGAGGACAAATAAAAGAATGAAGGCATCCAATAATGGGACAGTTGCTCCATGAATATCAGCCTTCAATCAGTCCCACGTTCCCGCAGAGCCTTGCACGCATAACATCTACCTCAGCCATGATTCTAACACAAAGCTGGAAATGGAGTTCAGTTACTTCAGAGCCCAACTCTCTGGCCCAAAGGCCCACATCATTACATTATTAAAAAATCTGCCTGCTCCATGAAATATAATCAGGGGAATAGCTAGTATTTTGTAAGAAAATTGTCTCCTCCACTGAGCCTATGTTTTTGCCCTGGCTTTCTGAGGACAGCTTCTCAACATGACAGAGAAGAGAGAGCTGGAGCCCAAGCAAACCATGGTGGTTCTGCTGAGATGTGAAGATCAGAGTTCCAAAGACCTGAAGCAGCTGGACAGGGAAACAGAGAGAAGGAAGCCGTGCAAAAATGGGTCTCCAGAAGTCTGTGTGGGGGACTCAAGAAGACCAGTATGTACATGGGTAGGGTGAGACTACCCACACAGCTTAGCAAAGAGTGACTGCCAAGAGACTGAGAACAGAACAAAAGTCACAGAGAATGAACAGGGCCGGGGACTTTGGGGGTCCCTGTCCAGGCAGAGTGCAGAGATCTCAAAGGTTCATTTAATGTGTCGATTTGACTGGGCCATTGAAATCCAGACATTTGGTCAAACGTTTTTCTGGGTGTATAGTGATGGTACTTCCAGAAGTAATGTCTGAATCAACAGACTTTTCCCTCATGTGGGTGGGCTTCACTCAGTTAGCTGAGGGTCTGAACAGAATAAAAAGGCTGATCCTTCCATGATAAGAAAGAACTCCTCTCTGACTGCATTAAGCTGGAACATCAACCTTTTTCCTGCCTTTGAACTGAAACTAAAACATCAGCCCTTCTTGAGTCTCAAGCCTGCTGGTTTTCAGACTGGAGCTTAAGCCATCAGTTCTTATAGCCTCTGGACTCCAAGTGAAATATACCATCAGTTCTCTTGGGTCTCTAACTTACCAAATGCAGATATTGGGAATTCTCAGCCCTGATAGTCACGTGAGCCAATTCCTTATAATAAATCATGTATCTCCTATTGGGTCTGTTTCACTACAGAACCATGACAAACACACACTTTAACAACTTCCTTTCCCCATTTCAAAACTAAGGACCACATCCTAGCATACAGCCTATGAACCAACACGAATAATGTCTAAAACAAAACCCAGGGGGGCACCCGGGTGGCTCAGTTGGTTAAGCGACTGCCTTCAGCCCAGGTCATGATCCTGGAGTGCCGGGATCGAGCCCCACTTCGGGCTCCCTGCTCGGCAGGAAGCCTGCTTCTCCCTCTCTCACTCCCCTTGCTGGTGTTCCCTCTCTAGCTGTATTCTCTTTATCAAATAAATAAAATCTTTGAAATTTAAAAAAATAAGAAAAGGCAAACCGTATTCAGTCCAATATTAATAAATAAGGAAGAAAAAAATATGTGATCCATAATCAAGGGGAGGGGAGGAGTCAATAGAACACCAGCCCCAGGATGGACTGGATGTTAGATTTAACAAAAAAAAAGACTTTAAAGCAGCTATTTTACACAAAGAATTAGAAGAAAATACATTCCAAACTTTAAAGAACATATAGTCTTTAATGTGTAAACAGAAAATCTGAACAGCGGAAAAATTAAACTATAAAAGAAAAAATAATTCTAAGAGTGGAAAATATAGTAACCAAATGAAAACTGTGAACAGACTTATCCCATTTAGGGGCACCTGGCTGGCTCAGTTCATGGGGCATGTGACTCCTGATCTCAGGGTTGTGAGTTTGAGCCCCACGCAGGGTGCAGAGATTACTTAAAAATAATTTCAAAATCATTTTTAAAAACTATCTGATTTTACTATAAAGAAAAAAAGACTGAAAAAAACAGTTCCTCAAAGACTTGCAGATTATAAAATGTTCTAAACACATATGTAAGTGAAATCTCAGAAAACTCTGTTAGGAAAGGCAGAACAATTAAGTGAAAAAATCATGGCTAAACACCTCCCAAATTAAAACCACTCCCAGGCACATCATGCGCAAACAACTTAAAATCAAAAATAAAGAGAAAATCCTGAAAGCAGCCCAGCACAAAAAGGCACTACAGATACACAACAACATAGTAAAATCAATGACATCTCATCAGAAACAATGGAAGCCAGAAAACAGTGTAACACCACCATTAAGGTGCTCAATGACAAAAACTATCAATCTGGAATTCTACATGCAATGAAAATAACCGTCAATCACAAAGGCAAAACAAAGACATTTGCAAGATTTTAAAAAATCTGAAAGAATTCTCTGCCAGCACACCTACACTATGAAAGATGCTAAAGAACTTCTGACTAAGGGGAAAGGACAGTGGATGGAAACACAAATCTACACAAAAGAACCTAAGATGCCTGAAATGGTAAATAAGTAGTTAAATTTTCATAAATATATTTTTCCTTCTCGTTAGACTATTGATTAAAATAAAAACTTTAAGTTGGAGTTTAAAACATGTACTTAAAGCAAAAATTATAAAATTGTAAGCTGGAGTTTATAATGTAACAAATATGTAGGAGTAAAAACCATAGCAACAATTGTACAAAGTGGGAGGCAGGTAAAGAGACTGATAATGCTTATGGTTATCACATGTGGGAAATAGGGGTAAGAAGTGGAAAGCCAGTGACTTTACTATTTGAAAACAGAGATGCACTGCCCTCAAAATATAGAACACCTTCAGAATTTCCTGAAGGTTTCATACTCAGTAATTACAATACAGAAAAAGCTAACCCTCCATCACAAAAGAAATCCAACAGATAGATAACCCAAGCAACTAAAATACAGAATATAAAGAGCTTTAAAATATGTATCTTGAGGGACACCTGGATGGCTCAGTGGATTAAGCACCTGCCTTTGGCCCAGGTCATGATCCCAAGGTCATGGGATCCAGTACCAAATCGGGCTCTTTGCTCAGCAGGGAGCTTGCTTCTCCCTCTGCCCACCCTCCCAACCTGCTTGGTACACATGCGCTGACAAATAAATAAAGTATATTTTAAAAATCAAATAAAATAGGGATGCCTGGGTGACTCAGAGGGTTAAAGCCTCTACCTTCAGGTCAGGTCATGATATCAGGGTACTGAGATCAAGCCCCACATCAGCAGGGAGCCTGCTTCCCCCTCTCTCTGGCTGCCTCTCTGCCTACTTGAGATCTCTCTGTCAAATAAATAAATAAAATCTTTAAAAAAATAAAATAAAGTATATTTCCTGAGATATTTGGAATAATAAGTCTTTTTTTTAAGGGTGACAAAAATTTGGCAAGCTCAAGAAAGAACCAGGTATCAAAATTAATACACACATTTATGTTCATGACTAGATCACTTCAAAAACCCTCCACTGGTACCTTGCATTCTAAGTGTGAACATCTTTTTTTTTTTTAAAAAAAACACTGTTTAATGTATGTATTTGTGTCTTATCCAAAATAAGCTAGTTATAGTTGTCCAAAACAGAGAAAGACAATTATCATGTGATCTCTCTGATACGAAGAATTAGAGAGGCAGGGTGAGGGTTATGGGGGTAGGGAGGGGAAAAAAAATGAAACAAGATGGGACCTGGGAAGGAGACAAACCACAAGAGACTCTTAATCTCAGGAAACAAAATGAGGGTTCCTGGGGGGTGGCGGGGGGAGGCATAGGGTTTCTAGGTTATGGAAAAAAAAAAATTTTTTAATTAAGAAAAAAAATTTTAAATAAAGTATAGCTTTAAAAAAATAGTCCAACTATAACTATTTTCAAGTTTGATACAACCAAGCAACTTTAGAAAAAGTATAATCATAGTATATTTTTCACTACTACCCTGCAATCTGCACCTTCTCAGTCATTAAAATTCCTAGATTGCTAAAATAAGTGCTAGTAATTTAGAACATTTTTCTAAATTTAGATCCATTTTTAACAAACACTTGATAAAAATTACCACTGTCAGCTTGAGCCAGCCCTAAAAGAATAACCTCCATTAGAGACAAGCTGCTTAAAACCATTATTATGACAAGCAAGGTGGTGAAATTTGGGTAAGATTGGATCATGAAGCAAACACTGAAAAGTTACAAGACATACTATGAACTCTTACTGCAATGGGAAGCACAGTTATATCCAAAAGTTACTCTTTCAAAAGCCACCTTCCTACTCTTCCAAATAATTTATAGGCGTGTAAGTTGAAAATGTCACTCTGCCCCAAAAAACATCCACATTCTTACCTCTGAAATCTATAGATGTTATCATATTTGGAAAAAGGTCTTTGCAAATGTGATGATGATTAAATGAAAGATCTTGAGATGAGGAGATATCCAGATGGGCCCTAAATGCCATCACAAGCGTCCTTGAAGGAAAGGGTTTGGGGGAGATGTGACACAGAAGAGAAAGTGCTGTGACCATGGAGGGAAAGATTGCAGTGATGATGTGGCCAAAGGTCAAGGAATGCTGGCAGCCACCGGAAACAAGAAGATTCCTGCAGGAGGAAGCACAGCCCTAACACTCCAGACATTGATTCCAAGTTCAATGGTTCAGATTTCAGACTTCTGGCCTCCAGAACTGTAAGAACATAAAATTTCTCTTGTTTTAAGCCACTAAACTTGTGGTGATCTGTTACATCAGCCACAGCTAACTAATACAAGAAAGACATTTTCAAATTTTTAAAAACTATGTACATTCTATAGATGTCACCTAGGAGAAATGTTCCAATCTGTACTTGTATTCATGGATGATGTTAAAAAAAAAAAGTGTGCTTAATTTATGTCAGCATCTTGTTTGGAATAATTTGCAATCTTACTGCTTTCTGAAGAGTTCCTTCAAGCTTTAGAAAGGCCTAACCACTGGGAGACATACAGTGTAAAATCCACGCCCCCAACTCATATTCATTAAAACCCAATACTGATTACCCAATCTGGAAGAGTTCAACAAAGTTCTCACATAACCAAATATGAATAGCAAACATTAACATGCAGTCAATAACATGAAAGCACCAACCATATTTTTCTTTTTCACTACTTTAACCCTAACATGTGGTATACATCATTTGTCAAATAAATCAACCTTCATATTTCCTATAAAAATTTTCTGCTACCAAAAAGTTTCATGTTTCCCATCCCCTTAATATATCCTGCAGCTTCATAAAGAACCCACAGATCTCTAGCCATAATATCATAATAGGTTAGCAACAATCATGAGCTTGTCAAAACCAAGGCAAATCTAACAGGCTGAAAGGAAGAAAGGTCTGATATGTCCGGTGAAGCTATTTCCCCAGGAAAAAACATTTTTTATTATCTACGCACAAGCCAGGTTTGGCTCCAACATGAACAACAGCTCACAGGTTTTAGAATCCCGTGCTCCTTTCCAATACTGCCTCTCTCAACTCACAGAACCACTGGAACTGAGTAAGGTGACACAACACACAGCACATAATCTGCACCACGGAATTCAGTTCTGCTTCCCTTTATTTCAGGGAAGGGGACGTATCTTTTTTTTTTTTTGGTAAGATTTTATTTATTTATTTGACAGGGAGAGAGAAGTCACAAGCAGGCAAAGAGGCAGGCAGAGAGAGGAGGGAGCCGATGCGGGCCTCTTTCCCAGGACCTTGAAATCATGATCTGAGCCGAAGGCAGAGGCTTTAACCCACTAAGCCACCCAGGCACCCAAGGGGACGAATCCTTAACCTGTGCAAGCTTCTCTATCATCTTACCTGCCTACAAAGTCCTGGCAACTGCACTAGGGGAGACAGAAGAGTCCTCTTAATACTTCCCAGAGGCTGGTCTCCCTCTGAGAAAAAGAAAAGGGGAAGTCACTCCTGTCTCAAGCTGTGCTCCTCACCTTCTGACCTCTCCCTCCCTGAGGGCAAACATCATATTCAGAAGCTACTATGTTATGGTTGTAGGAGTCATTCTTTAAAAAGAAAAAAAAATTTTTTTTAAGATTTTACTTATTTTTTTTCAGAGAGAGAGAAAGTGCACAAGCAGGGGAAGCGGCAGGCTGAGGGAGCAGCAGGCTCCCCGCTGAGCAAGGGGCCTGATGTGGGATTCGATCCCATGACCCTGGGATCATGACCTGGGCCAAATGCTCAACCAAGTGAACCACCCAGGCATCCCTAAAAAGAAAATGTTTCAAGAACATTATCCTGGTTTGTTCTGAAGTCTTCTCTTCTCTTCTCTACTAAGTTGTAACTTCCCTATGGGCAGAGACTAGGTCATACTCAGGCTGGCACAGCCAAAGTGCAAAGCACAAAGTCTCCCACACAAATGACACTGAAGTCATCAGTTGACATATGGTATCTTAATCATGTGAAAACAAAAGTACATCAATTATCTGGCTTCTTCTGCTATTGGTATTATGCTGGGCAGATCACTTTTTCTGAATCCCTGTTCCATCATGCAGTATCAAGAAACCTAGATTTCTACCTTACAGTTATTTCCCAGTTTTCTTCTATATGAAGAGAGCAGCACTTACCTTTCAGGACCATGGTACAAATAAATTAGCTCAATACTGGTGCAGACTTGACTTACAATACCACCTAAAATTCTTCACGGTACTTTTTAGTGATTAAATAATCACAAATCCAACTCATTTCATGCTCTCTGAACCCTATGAAGCCAAGGAGGTATAATTCTGCACTTTCACAAGTGAGGCAAGCAAACTTGCCTCTGTAGACTATCCAAAGCGGTGGTTCCCAGGTCCCTGACAGCTCTAAGAGAATCACCCTGAGGGTCGTGTTAAAAATTCAGATTCAGAAACCTAACCATCAGCCCCTCCAGAGGGTAGAACCTGAACATATACTGTGAATAAGGGCCCCAAGGCAATTTTGACACATGGCCAAATTTAGGAACTCAGGATAAGAATTCAGAGCCAGGGGCACCTGGGTGGCTCAGTTGGTTAAGCGACTGCCTTCGGCTCAGGTCATGATCCCAGAGACCCAGGATGGAGTCCCATATCGGGTTCCCTGCTTGGCGGGAAGCCTGCTTCTCCCTCTCTCACTCCTCCTGATTGTGTTCCCTCTCTCGCTGTGTTTCTGTCAAATAAATAAAATTAAAAAAAAAAAAAAAAGAATTCAGAGGCCTAATTGTATTTAAGAAGGAGCCTCCTCTTATAGGCCCTTTAACTCTCCTGAGCCTGCACAAATTACAGAGAAAACAAAAGAAGTACACATAATTTTAACACTACTTTGAAGGACCTAGAAATACCCAAATCAAAATGTGGGAGTTTTCTTTACAGAAGGTAATATATTGTAAACTTCTCTTCTACTTCTCCCACTACTATCCTCTCATAACCTTCATCCCAAAAACAGATTTTCTTTTTTTTTTTTTGAAGACTTTTTTCATTTTACATAATCTCTACATCCAATGTGGAGCCTGAGCTCACAACCACAAGATCAACAGTTGCTTGCACTACCACAGGAGCTAGCGGGCAAGCCCTTCCCCCCAAAAAACACATATGCATTTGTACCCAGCCCAAAGCAAAGGAAAAAGCCAGCAAAGCCAGGAAACAGCATTATTCCTACACTCTTTAACGGGCACTAGAGGGCCTGGCTTCCACCTCTCAAAACTGCTCCCACAGCCTGCACCACATAGGAAACAAAAGCAGAGGATTAGGCCTCCCTCAGGAGAGACAGCACACCTCCTTTCCTGTGGCATATGAAGGATCCTAGTTGAGTTTCATGCTCACAAGCTGAAGAAATGAAAACTTTTTGCTAATATAAAACTAAAAGGTTTCTAAATCCTAGAACAGAGTCCAGTCTAGTAGTGCTTTGTTCATAAAGATAAAAATCAACCTGCTTGGATGCAAAATGCCAAAGCAAAATGTTTTCAGTTTCTATACATTTTAAAAGAAATTCCACTTAATGTCAGTAAAACTCAGGATTAAAAAACATTAACCAAGTCACATACTACAGCTTCCCAGGATGGGGGGGGGGTGGCACAGTCCTGTGGGACAGGTATGATGTCAGAATAATGCTTACAGGGCAATGTTTCTCGATCCTTTTAAAATTATTCCCATTCCTGGGGGGAAAGACTTAATTTAAATTCCTCCTTAATAAGAAAAAATGAAACATTAATGAATATTTTGTCCAGTAGGGTTGCCTTTTAGAGGGCCATAAACCACTGTAATACGTGATTTTTTCACTCCCCCACACCCAGAAACGATTTTTACCCTTGTGAGGTTGATATTACCACCATGGAGAATGTACGCTATAACCAAATCCCTTCTAAGACTTCTGGATATGCTAAGTCTGGGGTCAGCTTTCCAAATCTCCATCTCATATTAAGCTTTCCAAAGAACTCTGATTATACGGTCTATGAACCACAATATTTCTGACATATTTCCATTGTAACACCTAATACCCAGTAACAGAATGACCTCAAAATGGCATCAAGATGAGAGCCATTTAAATGAAATAAAATGCTGTCAGATCCAGGGCAGTAAGAAAAAAAGAGATCTGTCTGGGGGCAAAACAGTTGCAATTATGAAAAGATCTGAAACTGTCTCTCCTCTTTCTCCTGTACAGAGGACAATTATAGGATTACTGGGGAAAAAAAAGCTTGAGATGTTTTATGGACTCTAACATGTGACCCAAAAGGAGGTTTATATCACTTGCTTCACTGAGTACATAGTTATGCTTTCTACCTAATACTTCACTTAGGTGTAAACTGGATCTGAGCATCACAACAAAGTACTCATTATCAGGGCGCCTGGGTGGCTCAGTTGGTTAAGCCACTGCCTTCAGCTCAGGTCATGACCCTGGAGTCCCCGGATCGAGTCCCGCATCGGGCTCCCAGCTTCGTGGGGAGTCTGCTTCTCCCTCTGACCTTCCCCCCTCTCATGCTCTCTCTCTCTCTCAGATAAATAAATAAAATACTAAAAAAAAAAAAAAAAAAAAAAAGCTTTTATAAAGTACTCATTATCTTTTCTTCCCCATCCCCAAATCTGGGGTACCCTACCAAAATTACCAATTTATGGACCCTAAATTACCAATGCTATCTAACCAAATGACAAATTATATTAATTCTATACAGCTATCTGGACAATTATAGCAAACACTGCATTATAAAATGAATTACGACAGTAAGATTAGACAATGAGAACAGAAAGATGGGGGGAGGGGGCGCCTGGGTGGCTCAGTTGGTTAAGCATCTGCCTTCGGCTCAGGTCATGATCCCAGGATCCTGGGATGAAGCCCTGCAAGGGGCTCCCTACTCAGCAGGGGATCTGCTTCTCCCTCTTGTGCTTGCTCTCTCTCTCTCTCTAGTGTGCTCTCTCTCTTTCTCTCTCTCAAATAAAGAAATAAAATGTTTTAAAAAAAAAGAAAGAAAGATAGATACTTGTTCGTGCAGTGGAGTGTTCTTCGGTGGCCCCAATAAATCACTCTTGTCAATGTTCACAACTTGTAGTCTCCTTGAATCTGGACTGGCCTGTGACTCATTTGGGGCCTAACATAGTACAGATGATACTCTGCCAGTTCCTTGCATAAGGCTTCAGGGGGCCCAGAAGTTTCTGCTACTGGCATGTCTAGAATCCAGTCACCACCTTCAAAATCTAGTCAACCATATATAAAGTCCAACTATCCCAAGATCATACTGTGAGAAAGCCCATGCTAGTCAGGTGAAGCAGGCATGTGGAGGAAGCAGACAGCGCATGTGTAAAGGAGTAAATCAGCTCAGACCTTCCAGTCCCAGCAGATGCCATGTGGAATGGAGGATGAAACCCTGCCTAAATTGGAGAATTGTGAACAAAGAAATAAAGCCACCACATGTTGCCTTGGTTTGTTAAATAATACCCTCAACATTTTGTATGCAAACAAATCTGAAGGGAAATTACACCATATCTGTCTGCAAAATGCCTGAAATATTCTACATCTTCTGAAATAATTTATCTTCTTGAACTTGAAAAAGGGCTGATAAATTCTGACATATTATATTAACACAGTTCTGTGACAAATAACTCAAAGTTCCTACCAGATGGTTAGCTACCTGGGAGAGAAGGGAGTCAAGACTCCATCTCCAAACTAGAGACCTCCAAACATACACACAAACAAAATATTTACTTACTAAACTTTAGGAAAAACCTCGTGGATGACCTCTTTCAGATTATGTCCACCTAAGAACAAAGAGTCAAGGTTTTGAAATTGGTGTGTACACCTACGTGAAATAATAAGGAAAAGTCCTGTTATCTGCTATTAGTAAATGACAATCATGGGTAAATGTAATAAATCTCTATTAATGAGTTCAGAGACTCACTGAGAATTTTATCACTATGCGCCAAGCATCCTGGATTACCACCCCAAAAAAAGTCCTGCCCACTTCAATTCAATTTAGCAAAAGACCCCAAATATATATATAATGATTTTATAAATACTCTCTAGAATAAAGCTATACACAAAATAAACACACAAAAAAAGAACTAATGAGAACACAGAAGATGGAGTTATTATTTTCAACCCATTTCTTGCCTCCTTCCAGGAGGGTTAGGAAAAACTAAAGGACAGGACATCTGAGATGAGTGACCGAAGGTATGGAAGAGCTCCCCTGAAACCCATTCCACAAGAGCTAGAATTTAAACATTCTGATATAGATTCCATCAGAGGCACATTTGCCTCCCTTCTTTCCCCAAGGGTCTCTAGTGTCTAAATCAGGGCCTGCCACATAATAAGATATACAAACATTTCTTAAATTTAGTTATGACCTTGGGCAATTCACACAGCATCATTTATAAAAGATGAATAGTAGTGTACAAAGTTACTCTGGAAATTAAATAAGATACCACACGATAGTATTTGGAAATGATAACAAGCAAAAACAGTTTGGGTAGCATCATTTTAGAGGAAGTATTATTTGCTTGTTTAATGCATCAAATATGCCAGGATGTATGCTCTATAGAAAATGCGATAAAAATGCAATGTGCTGAAAAGGAGAAGAATATAACACATGTGGGGAAATGCAAGCTACTTAAATAGCTCTAAATTCAACAACTATAGGATGGTTGCAGAAAGAGGTCTGAAAAGCAAGCAGAAGTACAGATGTACTTCTACACATTCTACAAAGAGGCTAATCCATACATCGACCTCTGTTCTCTCACAAAACTCCACTGAAAATAAAATCTACCTAAAATGAGTAAAGAGTAATAAAACTAGAAAGGAGATAGTGATGGACAAACAGGTTTTTAGATAATGCGAAGAACATGGGCTGTGGTAGAAGACTTAGGAGAATGAAGCCACAGACTAAGCACTGACACTTGGGACATCTCAAGAAAACTAGCTAATGGACACCAAAACCTGGAAAGGCTCAGGACACACACGTTCTCTGGCTCAGTCCACTGAGTCAGGGAGCATGCACCGTAACAGCAATGAGCATTCACATCTTGATTGCTAAATGCCATTTCCATGAAAAAGAACCAGAGCTTTTAGGCAGAGTTCTTATACTTCACACCAAATGCAGAGACCATAAAAGAAAAATTTACTAAACTGAACTTCAGAGGGAGGCCTTCCTGGGTGGCTCAGTCGGTTAGGTATCCAAGTCTTGATTTTGGCTCAGATCATGATTCCAAGGTCATGAGATCAAGCCCCAAAACAGGACCATATTCAGTGGGGAGTCTGCTGGAGATTCTCTCTCTCCCTTTCCTTCTGCCACTTCTTTCATTTTAATGAAGGCACTTCATTAAAACCCAAACTTTTGCTCTGAAAAAAAAAAAAAAAAAAAACAA